>CM069905.1:133275336-133307336 GCA_036172215.1 Camellia granthamiana
TTCTTATTAAATTGAAAAATTGAAACATAACAGTGCATAAGTTAATTCACAAATGAATTTCTAATCATCAATAGCATAAAGTTCTTATCAAGTTATCATGCACTACATCTCTTGCGGCTACACTTCATGGGAATCATAGCAGTTCCTACAATATTATTACATAATAACATAATACAGGGACAGTGCACTATTTATTTAATACTCACAAATGCAACAACACGATGTGATGCACTAAGGACAATTAGACTTTCTAACATATAGGACACAGTAACTATATACATGCTGAAATTCTTAGCAGTACCGAATAAAACATGAATCTATTTGTCTAATATCATAAGAAACATATAATTTGTTTTAAGATTGTTGTATAAATTGTGTATTTAAATAACAAATAAACAGATTCATATTTAATTAAATTAATTTACAAAATAAGAAATCATGGGACTAATCATACAACTTTAATATAACAAAAATAAGGAAAAGAAAGCAAACCGAACCCTGTGTGATACCACAGTCTCTTTAAAATAGATTCACCTCTTCACCATAGGTGCTGGAGGTATGTTGGCGTCTGTCTCTGTAGCTTGCTTTTCGTGCTCCTCGGAAGGGTTTAGTTTACTTGGATACGATAGCCCTACAGTTCAGACTCTCGTGATTCTGAATCTGGTTTCACAAATGCAATGTGAAATAGAAAAACACAAATGAGAGTCAAAATCCGACAAATCTTTAGAAAATTTATGTGTCATCAGAGATGTCAAAAATGGACTGTATTGCCAGATTTCAGAGTCGCCACCTAAATATTTTTGAGATATTTAGGAAACCCGTAACTCATGCCAAAGGCCACTTGTCCGTCATAACCAAAGTGTCTCGGCTCGGGAACTTAGGTATGAGAGGGGAAGGTCATGAATTGAGCACCCCACTCACCCGATCAAAGATCGGTCTCTACTAATCATGATATGATTTTTATGTACATCATATGCTCTTGTTCCGATTACTATGTGAGGCACATAAGTATAGACTATTTCACTTACTTTGAAATACTTTGATTTCATGCTTGTTTGAAAAGTGTTTTGAATATGTGTCACTTGAAAAAGCGAGCTCATATATACATTACTCAAATGCATCTCAACTTAAGCAAAATAGCCTTCATCCACCGACATTCAAGAAGTATATCAAATAAGCACTCAGTTTTATGGTAATATGCTTGTTATGACAACACAAACATTTATGCAATATGCTAAAGCAAAAATGCACACCTAGTACTCAGCCGAGGCAAGTCAAAATAGGAGAAAATTGTTAGAAAAATGCATGTTTTAATATGTAAGTAAGTAATGCAATGCATACAAAATGCAACTACTAGGTTCGGTTTCTTAAAATGACATATGGCTCAACTCAAAGCATGCGTTTAGCGCATATATTCAAGTAAGTAGGAAATGACAATAAAGTTAGAGTGATGAATCGAACCCAATGCATGCAAAAATGGATATTTACACATGGTAATGATATGAGACCAAAAATATGATACTACATGCAATCCATCATAAGCAAGTAAATAAAAGGAAGAAAGAATGGAGGTTGGAAGACATACACAATATTACAAGTTTGCCCTCATACAAGAGGGTCCAAATGTCCGAATTTAACCTGAATTATTACAACACCAAATTAACTAATTTAACTAGCTATTACAAATAACTAAATTTAACTAGCTATTATAATTTCAAACTAATCTAATTAATTTAAACATACTACTATCAAAGCATTAATTTTAAAGGGACCACGGGAAATGAAGAGTCGCACGTGCACAAATGAGAATGTCCTCCCAGAAACCTCTCTGTTTTGCTACCAAAATCTGTTCTGTTTGCAGTTAGAAAATTATTCTACTTTTGTCCCAACTTCTACTATGTTTTGCCATAAAAATGACACTGCTTGCACAACAAAATGTGGCCGGCCGGCCTCACGAAGTGGTCGGTCGGACAAAAAGGTGGTCGGCCAGCAAGACACTGTTTTGGGTACTGCCCTGCTGCCACAGAATTGAAACAGATAAAAAACAAAGTGTTTCCAGGAGATATTTATCCTCTCTGCCTCTCCCTATCATGAAACTAATCAACGGAGGAGTAGATTCGATTCACGAATCATCAATTGTCGCAAAGTTGTTGCACGATAATCTATGAACTGATAGGACAAAAGGTCAATAAATGAAAATAAAAGACCAACAACATCTCCTCTATTATGGAGTTACCTTAAGGGAAGTGGTAGACATTTCTTCTTAAATCATTAACATCACTAAAGAGTATGTAATGATTCAAGAATCAATGGGTTCAATATAACGTTCGATTGAACCTAACTCAATTTTATTACTTTTTTACCACTTTTATTCCAACTTTAACATCTTTTACATTACCTTGCCATTCTTTATTCATTTTTTTTCAAAAGTGATAATTACGTCCACTAAGTGCAAAAAACGATAAAGAAAAGGCATGTGGCTGGACAGCTAGCAACAGCTATTAGCCACTCACACAACCTTATCCTCTATAAAGGTCTTTTTGCTCATTCTTTCGACAGAACACCATCTTTTTTGCAGTTTTCTTTGAAAAACATTTCTTGCCGAGAGGCTCAAGGATTGGACGGCACTTTGGACGGCACAGAAAAGGTAAATTTTCGTGGTTTTAGCATAAACGCGTTTTTTTCCGTTGAGTCATACTTCGCTTTGTTTTCCGTTCCTTCACGCTGTTGTTCGCTGCTGGAACCCGGTTACACACGTGTTTCGCGTCAGGGCACAAGAAATGTGTCCTACTCTCAAAGAGTTTCAAGCATTGATGGAGTCCCGGCGTGATGAGGCGATTATGCCTCAACCCCATTTTGGTCATGCACGGACTATTGAACGGATGTGTGGGCTTACTTTATACGAAGCGCGATCCTTGGCTCATGACAAGGAATTGGATATACCCGGCTTGATTCATCGATTTTTTGGCATTGGAGACAGAGTGACCTTCTTTGGTGAGGTTATCGTCAACATGCCATCTGCTTATGTTTACTTGCACACTTCTACTTGCTCCTAGTTGTAGCAGAGCTAGCATTAGGTTGATCGAGGTGACCCAACGTCTCAAGGAGGGTAAGAGTTGCATAAGCGTAGCATTGGCCGAAACTTTGATGGGTTTGGATGCCTTCCATCGGCAAGAGACTTCTCGGTTGGCAGGTAGTCCACTGCTTCTCCAGGTATTGTTTTCCACCCTTTCTTATTTATGATTTCTCACATCACTCAGCACTCGCTCTCTATTTTTTCCTCAAAACCCTTTCCTTACTTTTTCTCTCAACGTACACCTCTCTATTCTTTAGTCTCTTTTTATTTTCATCATTTCTCAGGTGTGGCTGATGGATAAGCTGAAGGTGGTGGACCCTTGCCCTGAGTATCGGCCAAATCCTATTTCTTTCATCCGCAGCTAGTGGACTTTCCCACAAAGGGATTGTGGTGCGACAGGATGTGCAGCAGATCTACGGCTGACATCGCTTGGCATTACCCCTGGCTTAATTTGATTGAGATGGGCTACATCATGTCCCGATAGCCGGGTATATAGTTGATTGGCCTCACGCACCATGTGTTCTATTTTCCATTCCAGTTCAGACGTCAGTTTGGACATGATTAGACTTGTCCACATGAGGTGGTGGAATACCCTGCTTCATTTCCAGTTTGTGCTTCGCACCTGGCTCGATACTTCGTTGCTTGGAGGACGAGAGACTTTCTGGTCCATGCTGTTAGCTTCAGTTATGCCTTTTCTAGCAAGTGCTTGGCTCGGCTAGAGGATGAGACACAGGTTAGGCCATCCTTGGCTGCAGAGACTTCTAAGAACGCGAGCAGGAGGCAGAGGACTGGCACCTGACTCATCTGTGCCCCTAGTTTATTACTTTGACTTTTCTTTTCAAATTTTTATGATGTGAAAGCAACTTTGATTTAGCTTGAGAGTCGGAGAATATACTGGTGTTGAAATCATGTAATTAAAATTGTGAGTACTGAAAATTTTCCTTTTTAGTCCAAATAATGGTCTGTGTTATAAAAGGTAAAATTTTGAGAAAATCAATTCATTAAAACTTTTCAAAACCATTTTCGGAAATGGTCACTACTTAACACACATGGAATCAATCCTTAAGGCGTATGGCCCTGAATCGAAAGATCATAACTGCCCACAACTGCATTCACCATCACTGCTCTATCTTGCAACTGGCCTTTTTGCCAAATAGAGGTAACACAACCAAGTTAACAGATGACTGAAAAAGATGGAACGATCACAAAAATAGACAGGACGGTTGAGTTGGAGATGGTTATGGCCGAACTTTGGTATGAAGTTGCCTATGTATCCCAAAGGCTGGAATCAAGCCTTACGTAGTTCGGTCCGGGTTCACTCATACGATTCTCAGCAACGGTACTTCCCTCTCAATCAGCAAAACAGCTTCCATCCCATATACTAGAGAGTAAGGGGGCTGGCCAGTAGTGGGCTCTGCCATGTTGGAAACACAACCCTCAAATCTAGATTACTGTCGTACCGCTTGATTCTCCTTTCACTTCTCGGTGTTAGATGTGAGAGGTATATTAGGTAATCTTACCGAGGTATCCCTTTCGACCATTCGACCTAGTTGCATATAGTAAAGCCATAGTGATTGTTCTAACATAGGACAGGATGCTCACCCGTATGCAGGACTTTGTGAAACTACTTGCTTGAAGTAGTAAAACCCTAAATCATGTGAAAATTAGGACAAGGTAACCCTACCCCCCTCATAGGGGTGTTTTGGCTCTGCTTTCTTGGTATGTACTTTACAGTGAAACTGTACAGGAATGCACCGTATCAGTGGTATAGTTGATATCAGTTTGTGGAGACAGAATTTAGTGGGATACACAATCTTTCGTCCGTGATCATAACTGTTGCAAATTCGGCCAAAGTGCTGTCTTGTTTTTTATTATTGTTTTCCTTATTTCTTTTGCGAGGTAGTTTTGCAATCATAGCTTCGGAAAGACTTGATATCCCCCCAAGTTTTGTGGACTTGTTCTGGTAGACTTTGCAAAATCTAAGATCTAGTGGTGGTTTGGGATGTTCTAAATAAGTGTACTTTTTGACTTTTTATAAAAAAAAATGTGTAGAAAAGTAGATAAAGTAGTTATAAAAGTAGAGAGGAGATATTGATAGATGTAAGGTTTTAAAAAGCGGCCGCAACCGTTACGTAATGCCGTTACGTAATGGTTGTGGTAGTTACCGCCACCCGTTACGGCCGCTTTTGCAGTGTGATTGAGATTCACAGGTGTATCGGCTGTAACAATTGCTATAGCGGTCGTAACGGTGCCGTAACGGTCGTAATGACCTGTTATGCACCGTTACGTAACGGTTCCGAATTGTTTCTTTCGAAAAAACACAAAAAAAAAAAAAAATTGAAAATGGGGAAAAAGAGATAGAGAGAGAAAAGGGAAGATAGAGGAACAAGAGATAGAGAGAGAGAATAGAGAAGATGAAGAACATGTTATTGATTTATTAAAGTTGTAAGACCTATGCTATTCTATTCAGCTGCTATCACTCAATCATTTTGTTTGTGTGTATCTATCTATATATTGTTTGAAATAATAATAATAATAATAATAATAATAATAATAATAATAATAAGTATAGTCATTATCTATTTGGCTTGATTAATATATATATATATATATATTTAGGCTTTTATTTATTCTCTTACTTTTGTCGTTGTTTATCTTATATATAATAGTTAGTGATTGATTTTTTTATATAATATAAAGTTATTAATTATTAAAATAAAATGTAAAAAACTTATGAAATTTATTGGATCAAACTTAAAAATTTATAAAAATTGATCAATATTTATTTTAAAACCCAATAAATATGATCATGGAAAAAAAAAGTGCGTATCGGTAAGTTTTTTTCAAATTGTGCGAAAAATAAAAAAATTCACGATTCCGGTTACCGCAACCATTATGCTACGACCTTTACACCCCGCAATCGCGCCACCGCTACCATTACGGCGACCGCAACCGCTTTTCAGAACATTGGATAGATGTGACCCAAATAAATGTATGTAGATAAAAAAAGTACACTTTTTTAGTTTACCCCAAACACCTACCTAGTCGACGGTCAGCCAATGTTAGTATTTCTCCCACCAATTTGTTCGGAGGAGAAGAACCAGTTAGTTCACGCCAGCACAGAATACTCAGCAGTCGTCTGTCTATTCTCACCCACTTAGCTCACAAATAGCTATTAGAATAAAAAATTGTTAGAATAGGAAATAATTGGTTGCATTCTTATTCATTCCTTTTTTGATTACTCAAACTATGCTTGTAATTGCTCAATTATCAATATAAAAGGGAATGAAGTCTAACTCATTCCCTAACTCTTTCTCTTCTCTAAAACTATAATAACTAACTCTATTAGACCTGCGGTTTCATTTTAGCTAGCTAACTCTCTTACAGAAAAATGAAGCGGCCCCGCACGTACGGCAGTTTTACAACCCCGGTTTTATTTTTCTGTGTTATTTACCCCACTGCTGAGCCTCCGTCAACATAATTTACATCTGTAATTAGTGTCCATTTGCATTGCAAAAGCATTTAACAGGGGTGAACGACTTTCAGACCAATCAACGTTTAAGAGATGAAACTAATTAGCTAGTTGTATGGAAAATTAAGTGTTCTACGCTTGTATTTGTCTGTGTAGCTCAAACACCAAGTTCCAGTCACCTGCATCGCGAAACCCACTGTGAGTAACACTGCTGTAAATATATATTTGATTTAAATTATCTTTTCTCTGCTTCAACTTATGCGTTATTCCAATATGTTTCTCATATGGATGAATGATAATTCTATCCTAGTTTCCATTATTTACTATGACAACCCTAGCACTTCTTCATATGAGTACAGTTCTGTCAGTTCCATTTCATGGAACTCCTGTTTAATATGGCAATAGCTAACATATCTGATCTTCGGTCTTTATGACCGTCTGTTCGGTCTTCCTGACTGCCTGTCCGGTCGTCATGACCATCTGTTCGGTCTTCTAGACCGCTTGTATTTACTACTTTTGAATATACTACGCGAAATGTTATGCTTCTCAAATGTCGTATGAACCTGCTTAGTTGGTGTTTTATTTTGTGTTATAATTATCATTCAAAATCTCTTTATTCAGTTGTTACTCACTGGGCCCTAGCTCATATTTTGGTATACTATATAGGTGATCTAGCTCAAGAAAGGACGTAGTGGCGTCGGTCTTACTCTGGTTTTGTCAAGCTAACCACCATGCCTCACCGCGAGGTTCCCATCTACCTAAGTTTTGGTGTGGCAGTGTTCACCCTTCTGTTATGCACTCATGTGTTTTGGTCAGGTTGTCACTAGCATCATAATTGTTGTCAATGGGAGTAACTTTCCCCTTTTGTTTGTCTTTTTAGACAAACTTCTAATAGTATGTTGTACTTCTGCGTGTATATATGTATATATATAGCAATATCTTTTGTCTCATGTAAATTCATAGCTCATTGGACGTTTTGTTTTCTTACATATTAGCTTCCGCTAGCCCCGTTTGCTTACTTAGCTCAGTCAGGCCTTCGGTAATTGCAGATTACTGGCCAGTTGCGACACTAAACCTATAGGGGTGGGTTTGGGTCGTGATATCGCCCGTTGTCTATTCTTTGAGATCCGGGTTCCTCGATCTTATTGGGGGGACGCGGTTCTCATTGCCGCTTATTTGATTAATCGTCTTCTTACCCAAGTTCTTAAAAAACAAACACCTCTTCAAATTTTGTTTGGGTCTACCCCTTCTGGGTTCTCCATTCCTCCTAAGACTTTTGGCTGTGTCTGCTTTGTCCATAATCATTCACCCACTCGTGGTAAATTGGATCCTAGGTCTCTTTAAATGTGTTTCTAGGTTATTCTGTCACCAAAAAGGGGTTATAAGTGTTATCATCCTCCCATTCACAAATGGTTTGTCTACATAGATGTCACTTTCTTTGAGTCTCAGCCCTATTTTCCGACCCCCCCGGTATCACAGTCATCCCTCCAGGGGGAGCCTTGGTGTGAAGAGATTCGTGTTCCTGTTAAACAGATAGAGGATGATGAGCCAGCAGTTGTTGAGAAAAAGGAAGCAGGCAAAGTTCATATCAGGGATAAGGACAGATAGCAAATCACCTGGATGCAAGAGATTACTTTTCTTCCTCTACTGCCAACTTCTTCTCCGGATGAGTATCCAGAGTCACCCACCTCTACTAAGAGTCCAGCTAATTTTGATTCTCGTGCTTCTATTCCTGCTTTTTCAGATCTTGATGTTCCCATTACTATTAGGAAGGGGGTTAGGTCATGTACTCAACATCCTATTAGTAATCATGTCTCTTATTCTCATCTGTCTTCCTCATATAAAGCTTTTCTGTCTAAAGTGTCTTCTGTGAGTTTACCTACCAATTTTTAGGATGCTTTTTCTATTCCTGAATGGAAACATGCTATAATGGAAGAGATGAGAGCTCTCAGCAAGAGTGGAACTTGGGAGTTAGTGGAGTTACCTAGAGGCAAAAATCCAGTTGGGTGTAAGTAGATGTACACGGTAAAACATAAAGCAGATGGTTCCATAGAACGATACAAAGCAAGACTGGTTGCTAAGGGCTTCACTCAGACTTATGGGGTGGATTACCAAGAGACATTTGCAGTGGTTGCTAAGATGAATTCTATGAGAATTTTACTCTCTCTTGTTGCAAATTTGGATTGGCCTCTTCATCAATTTGATGTGAAGAATGCCTTTCTTCATGGAGATCTAGCAGAAGAAGTCTATATGGATATTCCACCTAGTTTTGCAGATGCTAAGTCCAATGGTAAAGTATGCAGGCTCCGAAAGTCACGTTATAAGCTAAAGCAGTCTCCTAGGACTTGGTTTGAAAGGTTTACTCAAGCTATGCTGAAATATGAGTTCAAGCAAAGTCAAGCTGATCATAACTTGTTTGTGAAACACTCCTCACATGGTAAGACCACAGCTCTTATTGTCTATGTTGATGATATTGTTATGACAGGAGATGATGTTGCGGAGATTCCTCGTTTGAAAGAATACTTAGCCAAAGAGTTTGAAATCAAAGACTTAGGCTATTTGAAGTACTTTTTGGGCATTGAAGTAGCTCGGTCCAAGGATGACATCTTCATATGCCAGAGGAAGTATGTATTTGACTTGCTAAATGAAATTGGAATGCTTGAAGGTAGACCATGTGATACACTTCTAGAACTGGGCCAGAAACTGCGTGAGGGTCAAGAGGGAGATCCAGTGAACAAGGGGAGATACCAGAGACTAGTGGGCAAACTCATATACTTCTCCCATTCACGTTCAGAAATTGCCATTGCTGTGAGCATAGTGAGTCAGTTTATGCATGCTCCTAGAACTTCCCACTTGGAGGCTGTTATGAGAATCCTGAGATACGTGAAGTCTTCTCTTGGAAAGGGTCTCTATTTCTCAAAACATGACCATCTCAGTGTGGAGGCATTTACTGATGCAGATTGGGCTGGATTAGTCACTAACAGACGATTAACTTCCGGATACTGCACATTTGTGAGTGGCAACCTAGTCACATGGCGAAGTAAGAAACAGAATGTGGTGGTTAGATCTAATGCTGAGGCAAAATTCAAGGCTATGTCTCAGGGTGTATGTGAGTTACTATGGATTAAACTATTGTTGGGAGACTTAGGAATCCACCAGACTGACTCCATGGGACTATACTGTGACAACAAGGCCACAATCAACATAGCTTATAATCCAGTTCAGCATGATAGAACTAAGCATGTAGAGATTGATAGGCACTTCATCAAGGAAAAACTCACTAATGGCACCATGTGTATTCCATTTGTGAAGACTGGGGACCAACTAGCTGATGTTCTCACCAAAGAACTAGGGAACAAATCCTTTCATGGCATTCTCAACAAGCTGGGCATGAGAGATATCTTCGTACCAGCTTGAGGGGGAGTGTTAGAATAGGAAATTGTTAGAATAGGAAATAATTGGTTATATTCTTATTCATTCCTTTTTTGATTACTCAGACTATGCCTGTAATTGCTCAATTATCAATATAAAAAAGAATGAAGTCTAACTCATTCCCTAACTCTTTCTCTTCTCTAAAACTACAATAGCTAACTCTCTTAGACCTGCAATGGCACATAGTAATCCAGAAGAGGTTGTTACTATGATGGCAGCTTTTCAGAGAACCATGGATACACTGAATCAAAGAATTGCCGCTTAGGACGAGACTATTGCTAAAATGCAACGCCCATCTGAGGCATCGGCATGAACTATACATCCAGTCCCAACTGCCCAGCCAAATCCTGATCCGCCTCCACCAGTTGAAAACCCTCAAGTCCTAGATCCCCAAGAGATGCTAGCACAGGCTCAAGTTTTTAGGCCTTTGGCACAGCCCCACGGGGGACTCCTTCCCTTCGACATCAACAACATTGATTCGGCTATGATAAAAATCGCCAGGCTAGAGAAGGCGCTCAAAAAATCTCAAGGCTTCAATTCCATCTCGGATATTGAAGACGGTCATATCGAGGCCTCTGTTAGATTGCTGGAAAAGTTCAAGATACCTCACATCGATAGATTTGATGGTAGCGGAGATCCTATTGTTCATGTTTGCCTTGTCTCGGATGTTCTGAGACCAATGGGCCTAACTCAGGCTCAGAAGCTGTCATTGTTCGAAAGAACTTTATCAGACGTGACAGCCATCTAGTATGCCAAACTAGAGGATTTGACTAAATGGAATTGAGAAGAACTATCTGAGGGGTTTGTTAATCAATACTCATACAATACTTAAATAAAAATAACAATCAGCGAGCTAGAAGCGGCCACTCGGAATCCCAAAGAACCCTTCATCGACTTTGTTGCAAGATGGAGGGCAAAGGCAGCTAGAATGACAAATAGGCCCTCAAAAAGGGAACATGTCCGGTTGGTAGTTCAAAATCTCGAACCGGACATGTTACAACGTATGATAGTCGCGCCATTGTCTACATTTACTGCTTTGCATGAGTTGGGGGTTCAAATTGAAAGCGCGTTTAAGAAAAGCATCATTCGGAGAACAAGTGAGCCAACAAAGAGGCCGTTTACCAGGAGTACCAATGCTAGCAATAGCACTATTCCTAGGCCTGCTGAGATCAGTACCATCGTCACAACATCCAAAATAGCCAATCCCTTCGCCAGTGCAACCTCACAACCCACCGGTCCAGCCTGAAACCAATATAGAACCTTTACCCCCTTCACATGAGCCCTGATCGTTGCTATCACCTTCATCATGAGATCCAGGATCTCATCGATAATAAAATCATAGCCCCACCCTCAAAACCAAAATATGACCACCAACCTACTCCCTATCCACAACCAAGTCCATCCACCCAGAAATATCAACCTTATCCATACACTACTGCCCACCTTCAACCCCAGCGTATATATCACTCCATCCCATCTGCCTAAGTCAGAGGTGGTTATTCCTGAAAGCACGGATATGTGCATGATGGATATAACACCCAAAACCCAATCAAGGCCTGTGGTGGCAGAAGTGGAACAGAAGTGGAAGAGAAGAGGAAGGGATGTCTGATACCCAAGTTGTGGAGAAGAGGCCCTCACTAGTGGAAGAGTATGAACCCAGCGGGTAAATTGTGGCTTCGGACCAACCAAAGCCTGTAATCATACTACTAGACTCGCTCAGCATCAACGCCATTAGAGATAATGGGCCTGGGAAAAATTTGGACGGCTGGCCTGAACAAGGTCTTGATGACCTGACAGAAATAGAGGAAGACCTGGAGAACCTTTACTTCATCAAGGAAGAGGATGTAGGCAGCATTCAGATCGGGTAGTGGGATCCAAGCCAGCCTAAATCCAGCCACTGGTGGTTGAGTAGCGAAAAGGAATCCGATACAGAAGAGTAGATGAAAAAGAATCCGAAAGGAGAGGAAATTGGTGAGAATAGCAAAGCTAAGGCCATGCCTATAACTGAGAAGAAGCAAACATAAGAGCAGTTCCAACGAGAGAGGATAGAGGAAATACAGAGAAAGATAGCCCAGGAGCAAGAGAAAAGGAAGAGAAAAGAAGAGGTCGAGTCAAAAACAGATGATGTCCAAACCACAGAAAAGCCCAAATGGAATCCGGTGATAGGGAAAGGATGCCAATGAAGCTCAGGCAGTACCCACATGCAGAAATTAAATTAGTTGTGGAAGAGGAGTGGGGTGCCGACGGAGGGTGCGATGTGAATATGATCCCGGTGGAGCCCGATAATGACCCAGCAATGACTGCAGGGGAATGATGGGAGGACAGTGATCTGAGCCTTGTATACACTAATGAGGGATGGAAAACCAGTACCCCTGATAATACATGGTACGCAGATGAGATTAACCACATGACCAGAAGTGGTCGTTATTGTAAACCCCTATCCCTAGATCAAGCAAAACCCTCTGGGAAAGAGGCTGAGAAGTCGAAGGAGAAAGACATAGAAGAAGACCTAGTATTAAGGCAACTAACCACCACGGACTCGAGTTATAATTAGTGGGAGATCACCAATTCCCTCATTATATGTTGGTTGGTCCATTCTATGGTTCTAAAGATTGGAGAGGGTTATCTCTCTATGGATACTGCACAAGATATTTAGGAGGCCGTGGCTACCACTTACTCCAGGAATGGGAATTTCTCCCAGGCTTTTGAGTTACGTCGCTCCATTGAAAGGTCGGTACAAGGTGAGATGACTATTCTCCAGTATTTTACATTTCTTAGCAATAGGTGGAAGCGGCTTGATCATCTTCAAGATTACAAGCCTGTCTGTCCCACTGATTTTGCTGGTTATCGGAAGTTTCTGGCACAAGAGCGGGTCTTCAAGTTCTTGGAAGGCCTAAATGTGGAGTATGACCCTGTTCGGAGACGAGTCCTTGGCATGGATGTGCTTCCTTCTCTCCAAGAAGCCTTTGCTTTTGTGCAGAATGAGGAGAGTCGCCGTTCTGCGATGCTTCCTTCTACCACTACTGATCGTTTTGCTTTGGTTTTTGCACCTTCTCGAGCTGGCGAGTGTGTGTCTCATTGTTCTTGTCCTTCTTCGGAGAAGGATCATCTTTTCTATGACTACTGCTGTCAACCTCGACACACCTAAAAGACTTGTTGGAAGCTACATGGGACTCCTGGTGGTCGCGACAACCGTCTTGGTACTCGCGGGGGTCAATCTGGCCCATCTAGAGGCTGAGGGGCCAATGCTCGAGCTCATCTTTCAGACATGGTTGAGCCACTATCTTTATCTCCCGCTGTCTCACCGGCTGCTAATGTTTCAGGGTTATCTGCCTCGAATTTTGAGATTGCTCTTCGCCACTTGCTAGCTGTCGCACCTCCACTTCTGTCACAGGTGCACCCTCTTCTTCCTTTGCCAATTCAGGTAACTTAACTTCCTCTCCATATGCGTTGTTATTTTATACCACTGTGCCCTGGATTATTGATTCTGGTGCTTCTGACCATATGTTTGGTTCCTCTCATTTATTCTGTGAGTATAAACCCTGTTCAGGTCAAGAAAAAGTGCATATTGCTAATGGTACTATGTCGTCTGTATCTGGGTGTCACGACCCAAACCCGCCCCTATAGGTTTAGCGTCGTAACCGACCAGTAATTTTTGGATTACCAAAGGCTTCTTAGTGGAATAACATATAATGAGGGGCAGCGGAAGCAAATATACGAAATATACATAGTCCATAGGGTTGTGCAAACATATATAGGACAGAAAATTTTAAACCTTTTACAAATATACGTGACGTCATAATGCAGGTCTTACGTCACATCCAATACAAAAGTAGCCAAAAGGGACTTAGCCCAATATACACATAACAGAAAAATTGTTCATACTTTAGAGAAGAGAAGGTCTTAAGCATATGCTATTTAGACTTGACTTGCTCACAAAAGGGAACCTCCTTGGAGGCACAATGACTGGCTGACAAAACAGAATCTTGGGCCATCAACTTTGAGTCTGGTCACGTGCCTGCTCACCTATATACATTATAACAAATAGTGAGCTGGTGCCCAGTGATTAATAATAAAGTAAAGGGTTTTAATGAATGATGTCCATCACAGAGTCAAAAATCATAGTTTATGCTGGAAATCTGATTATTATTGTTAGTGGCTGTTAGTGGACATATAGTGGCTGTTAGTGGGTTATGATAATGTCTATATACACTATGTTAGTGATCTAGATAGTGGCTATAATGGATGTATATAGTAATCTAGATAGTGGCTATAATGGATGTATATTTTATGTAAGGAGATAGGTAGTGGCTCTTAGTGGTGATAGTGGATCTCTTAGTGGTGATAGTGGATCTTAGTGGCACAAATAGTAGCTCTTGTTCTCTCCTATATAAGGAGTGTAGTTTTCTCTTCACAAGATAAGAAGTTTTGAATATAACAGCAATATATTCCTTCTTCCTCATATTTTCTAAGTTGGTATCAGAGCAACAAAAACACAGCAGCCCTAAAACCGTCATAGCCATATCGGAAGTCACGTCCGAAACCACTTCAACCCCTGCCGCTGCCATTCCGGTGAAAACATCCAACTCTCACTCTGTCCAAATCACCACCATCCGCCTAAATGGTGATAATTTTCTTCGCTGGTCACAATCTGTCCGGATGTATATCCGTGGGCAAGGAAAGATCGGTTACATCACTGGTGACAAGAAGGCTCCTGCTGTTAATGATCCGCTGTTCGACAGTTGGGACGCTGAAAACTCCATGGTTATGACATGGTTGGTCAATTCCATGGAGGAGGATATAAGCTCTAATTACATGTGCTATACTACTGCACAAGAGTTGTGGGATAATGTTAGTCAGATGTATTCTGACCTAGGAAATCAATCTCAAGTTTTCGAATTGACTTTGAAGTTGGGAGAGATTCGTCAAGGAGATGATTCCGTCACCAAATACTTCAATTCGTTGAAAAGGTTGTGGCAGGATCTTGACATCTTCAACACATACGAATGGAAATCGGTTGACGACTGCAACCACCACAAGAAAACTGTGGAAGACAGCCGTATTTACAAGTTTCTTGCCGGCCTCAACATTGAGTTCGATGAAGTGCGAGGAAGAATTATTGGCAGACCTCCTCTCCCATCCATTGGCGAAGTATTTGCCGAAGTCAGAAGGGAAGAGAGCCGAAGGAACGTCATGCTTAAGAAAAAAGGTACTGGTGAGTCAATTGAAATTTCTACTTTAATTAGCGATGCTGCGGCCAACAAGGCTGCAAATTACCAGCGCAGGTTTGATGATAAGCCACGGGTCTGGTGTGATTTTTGCAACAAGCCTCGCCATACACGCGAAACGTGTTGGAAGATCCATGGCAAACCTGTCAACTGGAAAAGCAGCAAACAAGGAGAGAAGAATCGTGGCTTTCCTACTGCTAATGAAGCCGATTCAGGTCCCTTCAACAAAGAGCAGATTGATCAACTCTTAAAGCTGATAAAATCCAACTCCTCATCCGGTACTCCTAGTGTTTTTTTGGCACAAACAGGTAGAAATCCTAAAGCCTTCTCTTGCCTAAACTTCTCTCCGTGGATCATAGATTCTGGTGCCTCCGATCACATGACTAGTTTTTCCCATTTATTTAGTACCTATTTCCCTTGTTCTGGTCATGACAAAATCAGAATAGCCGATGGTAGTTTTTCACCTATTGCAGGAAAAGGATTTATTAAACTAACTGAGAAAATTAATCTCAATGCTGTTCTTCACGTCCCCAACTTAGCCTGTAACCTTTTGTCTGTCAGTAAACTATCTAAGGATTCTAATTGTCGTGTTACATTTTTTGAATCCCATTGTGAATTTCAGGACCAGAACTCGGGGATGATGATTGGGCGTGCTAGGATGCTTGAAGGTCTTTACTACTTTGATGAAGTACCTGTTAGTAATAAAAAAGCTCAGAGCTTTAATAGTACTAGTTCAATCTCTGTTCGAGAAAAAATAATGCTATGGCACTATAGGCTAGGACATCCTAGTTTTCCTTATCTGAAACATTTATTTCCAGAATTATTTAAAGGGATTGATTGTTCTTCTTTTCATTGTGAAAGTTGCATTTTTGCAAAATTTCATCGCTCTACTTATTTGCCAAAACCTTACCAGGCTTCCAAACCTTTTTATTTGATTCATAGTGATGTTTGGGGCCCTTCTAAAATCACTACTCTTTCTGGTAAAAGATGGTTTGTTACATTTATTGATGACCATACCCGCTTATGTTGGATTTATTTGATGCATAAAAAATCTGACGTGAAAAATTTATTCACAAATTTTTACAATATGATTGAAAACCAATTTCAAACCAAAATTGGTATTTTACATTCTGATAATGGAACAGAATATTTCAATGAGCAGTTGGGTGAGTTTTTGGCAACAAAGGGGATTTTTCATCAATCTACATGTCGGGATACCCCTCAACAAAATGGCATTGCAGAACGAAAAAATAAACATTTACTTGAAGTAGCACGTGCTATAATGTTTTACATGCATGTTCCTAAATATTTATGGGGTGAAGCAATTTTAACAGCCTCTTATTTGATAAATAGGATGCCTACAAAGGTGTTAACATACAAAACACATTTTGATTGTCTTAAAACTTTTTTTCCTGACACGAGGTTGTTTTCTGATTTACCCGCCAAAGTTTTTGGATGTACTGCCTATGTTCATGTTCCCAGTCAATTTCGTTCAAAACTTGACCCCCGTGCTATAAAATGTGTTTTTTTTGGTTATTCCTCAAACAAAAAGGGGTATAAGTGTTTCGATCCTCAAACCAAGAAATTTCATGTGAGTATGGATGTGTCATTTGTGGAAACAAAATCTTATTTCCCCAACACTTCTCTTCAGGGGGAGACAAGTGAAGTAAAAGACAATTTTTGGGATATTTCTATCCCGCTCCCCAATGTCATTTATCCTACACAAAAACCACATCTGTCTGATAATGATCACTTAGGAGAACCAAGTTCTATGGTGCCTAGTCAAGAGGATTCTTGTTTAGGGGGAGAAGTACTACCAAATGATCTAAATTCTGAGCTTCAGGTTTATACTATGAAGCGATTTCATCTGAGGAATAATGACCCGAATGTCCATCCTAATGACCCGAATGTCCACCCGAGTTCTGACATCGAAATTTTAGGTAATCCTATTCCTTTTATTTCCGACCTTGATGTTCCTATAGCAATTAGGAAAGGTGTCCGAAATTGCATTAAACATCCTATTGCAAATTACCTCTCCTATCAAAGACTGTCTAAAAACCATAAAGCTTTCACATCTAGGATTTCACACTTGTTTGTTCGAAGGAATATACAGGAAGCATTGGATGATCCGAATTGGAAATTAGCAGTCATGGAGGAGATGAATGCTTTAAGGAGAAGTGGTACTTGGAAGATAGTTGATCTACCCAAAGACAAGAAAACAGTTGGGTGTAAATGGGTGTTTACGATAAAATGTAACGCAGATGGAAGCGTTGAGAGATACAAGGCGAGACTGGTGGCTAAAGGCTTCACTCAAACTTATGGGATCGACTATCAGGAGACGTTTGCTCCTGTTGCTAAAATAAATTCCATCAGAGTACTGTTATCTCTTGCAGTAAATTCAGATTGGCCTCTACATCAACTTGACATTAAAAATGCATTTCTCAATGGTGATCTTGAAGAAGCGGTGTTCATGAGCCTACCGCCGGGATTTGAGCAGAGACTTGGTAGCGACAAAGTATGCAGATTGAACAAGTCATTATACGGACTCAAACAATCACCAAGAGCGTGGTTTGAACGCTTTGGGAAGGCAGTTATCAGTTGTGGCTTCTCGCAGAGTCAAGCAGATCACACAATATTTTATAAACATTCAAAAGACAGTAAAATTGCAATTTTGATTGTTTATGTTGATGACATCATTTTAACTGGTAATGATGAAGCAGAGTTAGCAGCCCTCAAAGAGAAACTCGCAAAAGAATTTCACATTAAGGATCTGGGAGCCCTCAAGTATTTCCTCGGAATGGAATTTGCAAGATCCAAGGAAGGTATGTTCGTTAATCAGAGAAAATATGTTCTTGATCTCCTTGGAGAAACAGGTATGCTTGGTTGTAAGATGGTGGAGACTCCGATCGAGCCTAACTTGAAGTTACAAGCTGCTAAGGCTGAAGAAGTCAAAGAGAGGGAACAATATCAGCGACTTGTAGGGAAATTGATTTACTTGTCTCATACGCGGCCTGATATTGCCTTTGCAGTCAGCATGGTAAGTCAGTTCATGCACTCACCAGGTGCAGAGCACTTTGAGGCTGTTTATAAGATCTTAAGATATTTGAAAGGAACTCCAGGGAGAGGCTTACTGTTCAAGAAACATGGACATCTTCAAGTTGAAGTATACACAGATGCAGACTGGGTAGGAAGTGTTACAGACAGGAGATCAACATCCGGATACTGCTCCTTTGTAGGTGGGAACCTAGTTACATGGCGGAGTAAAAAACAGAATGTGGTAGCTAGAAGTAGTGCAGAAGCAGAGTTCAAAGCTGTTGCCCATGGAATCTGTGAAGTAATGTGGATTAAAAGAATTCTTGAAGAATTAAAGCTTTCTCACCCGACACCTATGAAGGTCTATTGTGACAACAAAGCAGCTATATCTATAGCTCATAATCCAGTTCTACATGATCGCACAAAACATATAGAAGTGGATAATCATTTCATCCAGGAGAAAATCAATGCTGGCATAATCTGTATGACCTACCTTCCAACAGGTGAACAATTAGCTGATGTGCTAACAAAGGGACTACACAAGAAGCAATTTGATAAGTTGACTAGCAAGCTGGCTATGGAAGATATCTTCAAACCAGCTTGAGGGGGAGTGCTGGAAATCTGATTATTATTGTTAGTGGCTATTAGTGGACATATAGTGGCTGTTAGTGGGTTATGATAATGTCTATATACACTATGTTAGTGATCTAGATAGTGGCTATAATGGATGTATATAGTAATCTAGATAGTGGCTATAATGGATGTATATTTTATGTAAGGAGATAGGTAGTGGCTCTTAGTGGTGATAGTGGATCTCTTAGTGGTGATAGTGGATCTTAGTGGCACAAATAGTAGCTCTTGTTCTCTCCTATATAAGGAGTGTAGTTTTCTCTTCACAAGATAAGAAGTTTTGAATATAACAGCAATATATTCCTTCTTCCTCATATTTTCTGAGTTCTTCTTCCTCATATTTTCTAAGTGTTTATATCAAAAACAGATTTTTATCAGAAACAGAATCTTATGCATAATCAGATTTCATATCAAAAACAGATTCATATACATGTTCCGTCATCAAAGCAGAAACAGATTTATATACGTAGTTGCATTCATATTTAAAGTTCGTATATTTCTCATCATAGTACGTGGCACATCCATTAGCGTTAACAAATCTGATGACCCATAAAGGGACGGTCGTAAAGGGCATTTCGATGACTCATGTGCACAGAGACGTTTCTGATGTCCCACAAAGGGACTGCCATGAAGGCATTCCGATGACCCATAAAGGGACGGCCAAAAGGTACTCCGATGGCTCTTGTGCATAGAGACGTTTCTGATTACCCATAATTGGGACGGCCATAAAGGCATTCCGATGACCCATAAAGGGACTCATATCATATGATGCTAAAGATGCCACGAATATATTCCAGAAACTTAGACAATCATTCATTCATATAAAACATAACATTTCAAAAAATTGATCATTTCATATCATCAGAAAATAATTGAAGTCAAACATAACTTTACAGAGTTATTACTCACAGTGGTTTGTGTTGTCACTAAGCTTCGGATGTCCACCTAAACAAAACACATAACAAAAGCACAATTGAAGCACCATTTCATTTTAATTCAATTCTCTTTGTGTTTCTAGCTTATTTCATGACTATGTGAGTCCAAATGGTGCCTAAGAACACTTGGAGTGGCATGAGGATGCAAATATGCACTTAAAAGAGTTAGTCAAAAGTTGCTGAAAACAAGGTCTCCGCTCGAGCGCAACTTTTTTCGCTCGAGCGGGGGTTCAAAAATAAGGGTGGTCGCTCGAGTGTAGCTTCCGTCGCTCGAGCCGTCTGCAAACTTGGCAAAAGTACTGGTTGCATGAAATTCCCGCTCCACGGTCGCTCGAGCGGAAGGCTGAATAAAAGGGTCCTCGCTCGAGCGACCTGCAAAATTTTATAAAACTTCTGGGAACTCGATTTTCATGCTCAAGCGACACTTTCCTCACTGCTCGAGTGGATAATGTGAATTTTGGAATTTCCAGAACTGCCTTTAAGCTTCAAAACTCAAATTCAAAACCACAAATCATGTTCTTTTGGGCCAAAACTCAAGAAAACTAGTCTTAACTTGAAAAACATTGAGAATTAAAGATTATTTCATGAAATCAAGGCCCATAAGCTTGACAATTGAGCAAATTCAAACTTGAATTGTGAAAACATAACATGAATATGACATGCATGGAGTGATTTGAGCCCCAAGTTTCCAAATCATGAGCAAATGAGATGTTTAGGTCAAAAATATGTTGGGTTCCTTGAACAAAACTCAAGTATGGACATGCATGTGGAAATTCTTGAAAATCAACTTACCAAATTATGAGAATTATGCATGCATGCATGATACACCCCCAAAGTCACCTATTAAGCTCAATTCTTGCCTTCCTATAGGATTTCTCTTGAATTCAAGAGTTGGCTAACTTAAATACATTATCAAAAGCTTGATTTCTCACCTAAACTTCTCAATTGAGCTTCAAGTTGACCAATTCTTGAGTGTTCAAGCTAATCCTCCTTAGTTAGCAATTCTCCCTTCTCCTAGCTTTGATCTCAATTTCCTTCCTTCTCTCACTCTCTCTCTCTCTCTCTCTCTCTCTCTCTCTCTCGCATGTTTGTAGGCTCAAGAGACGAGGAAATGAGTGTGTTTATATTATTCTTGAGTCATTCTTGGCTTTATATAGGCTTGCCTAATGATGGTTAATTAGGGCTAATCAAGTAGACATCAAATTAATCTAATTTAATCGTTTCCGAATCGAAATCCAATTGAATCTACCATAATGTTCTAAAATTTCCAAATAACACGTATACCAAGTCAATTTCGTGATCGGATGCCGATAAGGCCTTCAATTCGTAGAACGAAACAGAAACGGAAACAGATATTTCTACGATAAACAGATATAAGCACAATAAGGCAACACACATGCAATAAATTCGGAATTTTATCTTAATTACTGATTAGGCTTATTTAACCATGAATTAACGTAAATCAGAGGTCGGGATTGTTACATGGGGAAAGGTTTAATTCATATCACACCTTCCCTTCCTTTATCCTCTGTTCTCCATGTTCCTAATTTTAGTGTTAATCTTTTATCTTTAAGTCGTATTACTCGTGATTTGAATTCTAGCATGACGTTTTTTCCTGATCGTTGTCTTTTCCAGGACCTTATTGAGGAAGGAGATTGGCAGTGGTAGAGAGGAACATGGTCTCTACATTCTCGATCAGACAGACAGGCTGGCTCGCTCATATGTTCAGTTACCATCCACCAAGGAAGACCTTTGGCTGTGGCACCGTCATTTAGGACATCCCTCTTTTTTACTACTTAAGCATTTATTTCCTTTTGGTTTTGAGAATAATCGTGTGTCTGATTTTCAATGTGAGTCTTGTCAACTTGGGAAACAACACCGAGCTTCTTTTGCTCCTTCTATTAATAAAAGTTCAATTCCATTTACTTTGATTCATTCTAATGTTTGGGGTCCCTCACGTTTTGTGTCTTTTAAAGGTCAAAAATGGTTTGTTACTTTCATAGATAACTGTTCTAGGACAACTTGGGTCTATCTGCTGAAAGATAAAAGTGACGTGTTTTCTGTGTTTCAAACCTTCCATAAAATGATTTGCACTCAACTTGGGGCGGTTGTCAAAATTTTGCATTCTGATAATGGGGGGAAATATCTTAACTCTAGTCTTGCCAGTTATTTTGTCACTCATGGCATTATTCATCAAACTTCCTGCACTAATACCCCTCAACAAAATGGGGTTGCCGAAAGGAAAAATCGTCATCTCCTTGATGTGGCCCGTTATCTATCCTTTGAAATGCGTATTTCTAGATCCTATTAGGGGGAAGGTGGTTCTCACTGCCGCTTATTTGATTAATCGTCTTCCTATCCAAGTCCTTCAAAAACAAACACCTCTCCAAGTTCTGCTCGGGCCTACCTCTTCTGGGTTCTCCCTTTCCCCTAAAACCTTTAGTTGTGTTTGTTTTGTCCATAATCATTCCCCTACTCATGGTAAATTAGATCCTTAGTCTCTTCGGTGTGTTTTCCTAGGTTACTTTGCTACACAAAAGGGTTATAAATGTCATCATCCTCCCACTCGCAAATGGTTTGTCTCTATGGATATCACCTTTTTTGAGTCTCAGTCTTACTTTCTACCCTCTCTAGTGTCCCAGTCATCCCTTCAAGGGGAGCCTTGGTGTGAAGAGATTCCTATTCCACTTCCGCCAGTGGTTGCACAGATAAAAGATGATGAGCCAGCAGTTGTTAACGCAAGCAAAGTTTATGTCAGGGATAAGGACAGACAACAAGTCACCTGGAACCTACTTTCTCTCCACTACTGCAAGCTGCTTCCTCGGATGAGTGTCCAAGTAATCCCCCCTCTCCTGAGAGTTCAGGTAATTCTGATCTTAGTGTTCCTATTCTTGAGCTTTCAGATCTTGATGTTCCCATTGCTAATAGAAAAGGAGTTAGGTCATGTACTCAGCATCCTATCACTAATCATGTCTCTTATTCTAATCTGTCTCCCTTATACAAATCATTTCTGTCTAAGATTTCTTCTGTGAGTCTGCCAAACAATTTTCAGGAGGCTCTCAGTATTCCTGAATGGAAACATGCCATGATGAAAGAGATGAGAGCCTTCAGTAAGAATGGCACTTGGAAGTTAGTGGAGTTACCTAAAGGGCAAAAATTCAGTTGGATGTAAGTAGGTGTACACTATAAAACACAAAACAAATGGTTCCATAGAACGGTACAAAGCAAGACTGGTTGCTAAGGGTTTTACTTAGACTTATAGGGTAGATTACCAAGAGACATTTGCACCGGTTACTAAGATGAACTCTGTGAGAATACTACTCTCTCTTGCCGCCAATTTGGATTGGCCAATTCATCAGTTTGATGTGAAGAATGCCTTCCTTCGTGGAGACCTAGAAGAAGAGGTCTATATGGTTATTCCCCCTAGTTTTGAGGATGCTAGGTCCAAAGGTAAAGTGTATAGGCTCCGGAAGTCACTTTATGGGCTAAAGCAATCCGCTAGGGCTTGGTTTGAAAGGTTTGCTCAAGCTATGCTAAGATATGGATTCAAACAAAGTAAAACTGATCACACCTTATTTGTGAAACACTCCTCACTTGGTAAGACCACAGCTCTTATTGTCTATGTTGATGATATTGTTTTGACAGGAGATGATGTTGAGGAGATTCCTCGGTTGAAGGAATACTTAGCCAAGGAGTTTGAAATCAAAGACTTAGGCAATTTGAAGTATTTTTTGGGCATTTAGGTAGCTCGGTCCAAGGATGGCATTTTCATATGCCAGAGGAAGTATATACTTGACTTGCTCAAGGAAACTGGAATGCTTGGAGGTAGATCATGTGATACACCTCTAAAACCAGGCCAGAAATTGAGGATCAAAGGGGAGATCCAGTGGACAGGAGGAGATATCAGAGGCTAGTGGGTAAGCTTGTATACTTATCCCACTCCCGTCCAGACATTACCATTGCAGTGAGCATGGTTGGCCAGTTTATGGGTTGGTTAATCCATTCTATGGTTTCGGAGATTGGAGAGGGCAACTTGTCTATGGACACTGCCCAGGATATTTAGGAGGCCATAGCAACTACTTACTCCAGGAAAGGGAACGTCTCACAGGCTTTCGAGTTACGTCGCTCCATTGAGAGGTTGGTACAAGGTGAGCAGACTATCCTTCAATATTTTACCTTCCTTAGCAATGGGTGGAAGTGGCTTGATCAACTTCAGGATTACAAGCATGTCTGTTCCACTGATTCTGCTGGTTACCGGAAGTTTGTGGCACAAAAGCGGCTCTTCAAATTCTTGGAAGGCCTAAATGTGGAGTATTTGGAGCAGAGTACTTAGCATGGATGTGCTTCCTTCTCTCTAGGAAGCCTTTGCTTTTGTGCAGAATAAGGAAAGTCACCATTCTGCGATGCTTCCTTCTACTACTACTGATCGCTCGGCCTTTGTTTCTGCACCCTCTCGCAATGGCGACTGTGTGCCTCATTGTTCTCGTCCTTCCTCTGAGAAGGATAATCTTTACTGTGACTACTGTCGTCGACCTCACCACACACGCGAGACTTGTTGGAAGCTGCATGGAACTCCCTCTGGTAGCCGAGGCCGCAGGGCCAATGCATAAGCCCATCTTTCAGACACAGTTGAAACACCATCTTCATCTTCAGTTGTCTCCTCCGCTGCTGATGTCTTGGGATTATCTGCCTCGGATTTTGAGATTGCTCTTCGCCACTTGCTAGACCGTCGAGCCTCCACTTTTGCTACAGGTGCACCCTCTTCTTTCTTTGCCAATTCAGGTAACTTAGCTTTCTCTTCATGTACATTGCTAGCTCATACAACTGTCCCATGGATTATTGATTCTGCTGCTTCTGACCATATGACTAGCTCCTTTAATTTATTTTCAGAGTATAACCCCTCCTCAAGTCAAGAAAAAGTGCATATTGCTGATGGTACCATTTTGTTTGTCAGGAAAAAGTTTAATTCATGCCATCTCTTCCCTTCCTTTGTCTTCTATTCTCCATGTTCCTAATTTTAGTATTAATCTTTTATCTTTAAGTCGTATTACCCGTGACTTAAATTGTAGCGTGACGTTTTTCTTCTGATCATTGTCTTTTTTTAGGACCTTATCACGAGGAAGAGGATTGGCAGTGGTAGAGAGGAACACAGACTCTACATTCTGGATCTAATAGACAAACTGGCTTATTCATCTATTCAGTTACCCTCCACTAAGGAAGACATTTGGCTGTGGCACCGTCACTTAGGATATCCCTTTTTTTTATTACTTAAGCATTTGTTTCCTTCTGTTTTGAGAAAAATAATGTGTCAGATTTTCAATGTGAATCTTGTCAAATTGGAAAACAACACAGAGCCTCTTTTGCTCCTTCTATTAATAAAAGTTTAGTTTCATTTTCTTTGATTCATTTTGATGTATAAGGTATCACGTTTTGTGTCTTTAACCAGTCAAAAATGGTTTGTTACCTTCATAGATGATTGTTCTAGGGCCACTTAGGTCTATTTGATGAAAGATAAAAGTGAGGTATTTTCTGTGTTTCAAAACTTCCATAAAATGGTTTGTACTCAATTTGGGGCTGTTGTCAAATTCTACATTCTGATAATGAGAGGGAATATATTGACTCTGGTCTCGCCACTTACTTCGCACTCATGGCATTATTCACCAGACTTCATGCACTAATACCTCTCAACAAAATGGTGTTGCAGAACGCAAAAATCACCGTCTTCTTGATGTCGCCCATTGTCTATCCTTTGAGATGCAGGTTCCTCGATCTTATTGGGAGCAAGCAGTTCTCACTGCCACTTATTTGATTAATCGTCTTCCTATCCAAGTCCTTCAAAAACAAACACCTCTTCAAGTTTTGTTCGGGTCTACTCCTTCCGGGTTCTCCATTCCTCCTAAGACTTTTGGCTATGTTTGCTTTGTCCATAATCATTCACCCACTCGTGGTAAATTGGATCTTAGGTCTCTTATGTGTATTTTTCTGGGTTATTCTGCCAGCAAAAAGGGTTGTAAGTGTTACCATCCTTCCACTCGCAAATGATTTGTCTCCATGGATGTCGTTTTCTTTGAGTCTCAGCCTTACTTTCCGACCCTCCCGGTCTCCCAGTCATCCCTTCAAGGGGCGCCTTGGTGTGAAGAGATTCTTGTTCCACTACCACCAGTGGTTGATTAGATAGAGGATGATGAGCCAGCAATTGTTGAGAAAAAGGAAACAGACAAAGTTTATATCAGTAACAAGGATAGACAGCAAGTCACCTGGATGCAAGAGCCTACTTTCCTTCCTCTACTGCCAACTTTTTCTCCGGATGAGTGTCTAGAGTCACCCCCCAATCTTGAGATTCTAGGTAATTCTGATTCTAGTGCTTCTATTCTTGATTTTTTAGATCTAGATGTTCCTTTACTAATAGAAAGGGGGTTAGGTCATGTACTCAACATCCTATTAGCAATCATGTCTCTTATTCTCATCTGTCTTCCTCATATAAAACTTTTCTGTCTAAAGTGTCTTCTGTGAGTCTACCTACCAATTTTCAGGATGTTCTCTCTATTCCTGAATGGAAACATGCCATAATGGAAGAGATGAGAGCTCTCAGTAAGAGTGGTACTTCGGAGTTGGTGGCATTACTTAGAGGCAAAAATCCAGCTGGGTGTAAGTGGGTGTACACGGTAACACAAAGCAGATGGTTCCATAGAACGGTACAAAGCAAGAATGGTTGTTAAGGACTTCACTCAGACTTATGGAGTGGATTACCATGAGACATTTGCCCTGGTTGCTAAGATGAATTTTGTGAGAATCTTACTCTTTCTTGCTGCAAATTTGGATTGGCCACTTCATCAGTTTGATGTGAAGAATGCATTCCTTCATGGAGACCTAGCAGAAGAGGTCTTTATGGATATTCCTTTTGGTTTTGCGGATGCTAAGTCCAACGGTAAAGTATGCAGGCTCCGAAAGTCACTTTATAGGCTAAAGCAGTCTTCTAGGGCTTTGTTTGAAAGGTTTGCGCAAGCTATACTAAAATATGGGTTCAAGCAAAGTCAAGTTGATCACAACTTGTTTGTGAAACATTCCACACATGATAAGACTACAACTCTTTAGCCAGTTTATGCATGCTCCAAGAAATTCCCACTTAGAGACAGTTATGAGATCTTGAGATACCTAAAGGCTTCTCCTGGAAAGGGTCTCGATTTCTCAAAACATGGACATCTCAGTGTGGAGGCATTCACTGATGCTAGATTGGGCTGGATCCTTCACTGAGAAACGATCAACTTCTGAATATTGCACATTTGTTGGAGGCAATCTAGTCATGTGGCGAAGTAAGAAATAGAATGTGGTTACTAGATCTAGTGCTGAGGAAGAATTCAGGGCTATGGCTCAGGGTGTATATGAGTTGCTATGGATTAGACTATTATTAGAAGACTTAGGGATCCATTAAACCGACTCCATGAGATTGTACTGTGACAACAAAGCCGCAATCAACATAGCTCATAATCCAATTCAACATGACAGGACTAAGCATATGAAGATTGATTGGTACTTCATCAAGGAAAAACTCACTAGTGGCACCATATGTAATCCTTTTGTGAAGACTGGGGACCAATTGGCAGATGTTCTCACCAAGGGCATAGGAAGCAAACTGTTTCATGGCATTTTCAACAAGCTGAACAAGCTAGGCATGAGAGATATCTTTGCACCAGCTTGAGGGGGAGTGTTAGAATAGGAAAAAATATTTGTTATAGTTTATTCCTTTTAATTTATTTTTTCCTTTATTGATGTGATGGCTGGCCCATAATTTATGCCTTATGGCACTCCTGTAATGACTCAGTATTAGCATTATAAAAGGGAATGAGGTCTAACCTATTCCCTATCACTTTCTCTTCTCTAAAATCTTCATGTAGCGGGTCTCATAATCCAAAATTACCTTACTCAAATAATAGATGGCCTTTTCCACTTTAACTTCCGATTCTTGAGCTAGCATGCACCCCATGGTCGAGTCTGTTACCGACAAATACATGATCAGCAGCTTCCTCGGCTCTAGCGGCGATGCTATAGATGGATTCTGAAGGTACTCCTTGACATGTTCGAAAGCGAACTGACATCGATTATCCCATCGGAATTTCTTCCCCTTCTTCAAGAGACTAAATAGTGGTTCACAAGTCAAGGTTAATTTTGAAATAAACCGTCTTATAAATTGCACTTTGCCCAGAAAGCCGCGTACCTCTTTTTTAGTCCTTGGTAGTGGCATTTCTAAGATGGCCTTGATCTTGGATGGATCTACATCAATTCCCCTCTGTGTAATCAGAAATCCCAACATCTTCCTTGTAGTCACCCCAAAAATACACTTCTGCAGGTTTAACCTCAATCTGTACTCCCTAATCTGTTCAAAGAATTTTTCCAGCGTCGTGTAATGGCCTTCTCGCTTTTTGGACTTTACAATCATGTCATCCACGTACACCTCAACTTTCTTATGGATCATGTCATGCAAGATTATGGTTGTAGCTCTCTAATATGTAGCCTAGGCGTTTTTCAACCCAAATGGCATTACTCTGTAACAGTAGGTACCCCACGGCATGGTGAATGTAGTCTTCTCTTTGTCCTCAGGCGCCATCAAAATCTGATTATACCCAGAAAACCCATCCATGAATGATAGCAATACATAGCTGGTAGTGAAGTCTACCAGTTCGTCGATGTGTGGCAACGGAAAGTTGTCTTTCAGACTAGCTCTGTTTAGATCCCAAAAGTCAATGCAAACTTTGATTCTGCCATCCTTCTTCGGAACCGGAACGATATTGGCCAACCAATTTAGATATTCAAATACTAGCAAAAACCCTGCATCGATCTGCTTAGTGACCTCTTCTTTAATCTTCAGTGCCCAATCTGGATGGATCCTGCGAAGTTTCTGCTTGTCAGGTCGGGCCTCGGGGTCAAGAGGGATCTGGTGCTGTACAATCTCAGGATCGATTCCAGGCATGTCTTCGTAGGACCATACGAAAACATCTTTGAAATCTTTTAATAAAGCGATTAAACACTTGCGTTCCTCCGAAGATAACGTGGACCCGATCTGGACTAAGCGGGGATCCTTCTCAGTTCCTACGTTAATTGTAATGATTTCATCTATGCAGGGCTTAGCATGCCTCTTCTCCTCTCGGTCAATCAAGTTTTTCAAAGCCTAAGAAATTTCTTCCTTTCTTCCTTTTTGTTTTCATTAAAATTTTGAAAATCTTGGTCAATGCAATTAATTAACGACACAGAGAAGTAAACGGAATCTGCAACATTCTCATTCAGAAGTTCTGGCTCTTCGGTTACAGCCGACTCAAAAGAAAATGCAAAAGAGAACCTAGACAAGACCTTAGCACCCGGGCTACCACCCTCGAACGTGCCAGACTCAGACTCCTCAAAAGGACTCGAATCTAATTCCGACTGAACAGACTCGATGGAATCAGATTCAGGCTCATTATTCGATTCAAAACTGTCAATAGCGCCCTTATCAAATTGCCAAACTAGGTGTGGAGCCTCGATTGCGTTCATAATGAGACTGGAGTAATCTATTACTGATTTATCCCCGATCATAGAGATAGTAACACTATCCCCCAAGTTAACGGGCTCAGCCTTGGCGTTGAAATCCGTTAGTAGGTCAGCCAGTGCCATTCCCAACAGCTCCTCTTCATTGCTATCCGAGTTGGCATTTCTGTCTTACCCTGTACCGACACTTGGGTCAATCTGCTCCTCCTGCTCTTTGTTATCCGACAACTAGTGACCAAAGAAGATCTCAAATCCCGGGTATCTCATCTTGGTTTCCCGTTTGATCCATGGCTCTGGAAATCCACAGAAAGGGAAATCTTCTCCTTGGCGGACAAAGCGTCCGTTTAGGGTCCTCTTGATCGGCCTGTGGACCAGTGCATATTACCTCTCGACCCTTTTTGCTTTAGCCTTCTCCCACAATTCATCCTCCTTCCTCTGCCAATCTTTTGCAGTTGGCTTGTATCATAGCCTAAAAGCATAGGGGTTATAGCTTACTTCTCCAGCAACAGTATTTCCTTGCCTCCTGTTTCTACCTAGTCCCAATTCGAGAAGGTGTCCTTGCTTATTCATCATATAGATGGATTAGGCACTCACCTAAGTCCCATGATCCTCCGCCATGATAGACTGCACCAACCTGGCTTCTACTAAGGTGAACCCGGAGAGGAACACATCCTCTTCTCCATGCAGTATTTCAAACAAGGGCATGGTGGTTCCCGAGGGAGGATGGATCGAAGAATTGCCATAAACAGTAGCAATCCCACCCTTGAATGGATATTTCACCAATTGGTGAACCGTTGATGAAATTGTCCTCATCTGGTGCAACCAAGGCCTTCCCAAGAGCAGATTGAAGGTTGCTGGCACGTCCATCACATGGAATTCAACCTCATGCTCGGATAGGCCAATCAGTATTTAGCTCTTGAAGATCCCTATTAAGTATTAGTGTGTGAGCGTCGTTATGTCATTTGTTCCTTTAGTTTTTTATTATAAGTATGTGTAACCCTAATATGTTTAGAATGAGAAATAATACACAGCAACAGTGCTCTCTCTTTCTTTTCTTTCTTTTATGCAAATCTAACATGGTATCAGAGCTTCATCTTCATCCTTGAAGATTCTTCTCTTGTTTCTTGTTTCTTTCGTTCTTCCCTATACATAGAAAGAAGAAAAAAAAAAAAAAAAATTCCTTCATGGTCGAAATTTGATGAGTTTTCACCATAGATTTTTATTTTAATTTTTTGATGAGTTTTTGAGTGTTTTTCCAATTTTTGTTGATTTTTGGAAAAACTGATTGATTTTTTGGAAGTCCCTGCTGGGGCTTGTTTTTGGCTGATTTTTCCCTTCCTCCCTCTACCTTGGGAGTCGACTGGGACTGTCCTAGGGTTGAAAGACCTGATTTTGATGATTTGGCAAGGTTCCACTCTATTTTGTCGTTTTTCCTCAATTTCAACACGTTTTCTTTTAGTTTCTGACTGGTTTTAGCCTCTCCAGCCCCTGTTTCAACTTTGTTTTTGTCTCTAGAGGTAACTTTTGTCCCTAAGTTGAGTTTGTGGATTTGCCTCTGTTTGTTTTTGCTGTTTTGGGCTGGTATTTGCTTTTTTATTGTGGGAATTTAATCTTCAATAGCTGAGGGTGAGACTAAGAATACAATTAATGATGAAGGTGACCTCCGTCGTGTCATGACTCTTATCGACAGTCCCTCTCTTCAAATTAGTCCCGTTAAATTGGATGGTTCCAACTATTTGATTTGGTCACGCTTCTGTAGTCTTGCTATTACTGCTCGCCGTTTGACTGGCTACATTACTGGTTCTCTTCCCCTACCAGATAGTGATGACTCACTCCATACTCAATGGATTTCTGAAAATACTCTTGTTATGACTTGGCTAATCAATTTTATGCAGCCCACTATTAGTCGGAGTTTCCTCTTATTAGATATTGCTCATAAGATTTGGACAGCTGCAACCCAAATGTACTCCCAACAAGGTAATGATGTGCACACGTATGAGTTGAGGAAGAAGCTTCAGAGCTTCGATCAGAAAGATAGATCACTCGCAGTCTATTATGCTGAGTTGAGTAGTTTGTGGCAGGAACTAGACTATTACCAAAGCTTCCAGGCTGTTTGTTCTCGGGATGCCACGTTATTTCAGCAAACCGTGGAGAAAGAGCGTGTGTATGACTTTCTTGCTGGCTTGAACTTAGAGTATGATCAGATTCGCGTCCAGGTGTTGGGTCATTCACCTTTTCCCACCCTATGTGAGGCTTATGCCCTTGTCCAGCAAAAAGAGAGTCGTCATAGTGCTATGGTGCATTCCTCTATTCAGGGTCGTTCTGCTTTAGCTGTTGCTCCTCCTACTAGGGCTCCACGGCCTAGTCCAGTTCAGTCTGGGAGTCAGGGTACACTGGTTGATCGAGATTGCTTAAGTGTGATTATTGTGGGAAAGACAAACATGATCGAGAGCATTGTTGGAAACTAAATGGTTGCCCTACTCGGGGTCGAGGTCGTGGTAGTATAGCTCGACCCCAAATTGCTATGAGTCCTTCTTCTAAGCCTAGCACTCTTTTCCAGGATGAGTTACACATTTTCAGGCGTTTGATGGCTCAACTTGACTCTCCTTCTATCACAACTTATTTCACTTCTGCTTCTTCCAATTTTGCCAACACAGGTATTCTTGCTAGTGCTC
>CM069905.1:133307536-133457262 GCA_036172215.1 Camellia granthamiana
TATACTCTTTAATGATGTTAATGATTCAAGAAGCAATGCCTACCACCTCCCTTAAGGTAACTCCATAATAGGGAAGAGGTGTTGTTGGTTTTATATTTCCATTTATTGACCTTTTGTCTTATCGGTTCATAGATCATCGTGCAACAACTTTGTGACAAGTGATGATTCGTGAATCGAATCTACTTCTCTGTTGATCAGTTTCATGATAGGGAGAGGCAAAGAGGATAAACATCTCCTAGAAACACTCTATTTTTGCTTTGTTTCAATTATGGGGCAGCAGGGCAGTACCCAAAACAATAGCTAGCTGGCCGGCCACCTTTCTGTCCGGCCGACCACTTCATGAGACTGGCCGGCCACATTTTGTTGTGCAGGCAATGCCATTTTTATGGCAGAACAGAGCAGAAGCTGGGACAAAAACAGAATAATTTTCTAACTGCAAACAGAACAGATTTTGGCAGCAAAATAAAGAGGTTTCTGGGAGGTGTTCTCATTTGTGCGTGCGACGCTTCATTTGCCGTGGTCCCTTTAAAATTAATGCTTTTATAGTAGTATGTTTAAATTAATTAGATTCGTTCGAAATTGTAATAGCTAGTTAAATTTGTTATTTGTAATAGATAGTTAAATTAGTTAATTTGGTGTTGTAATAATTAGGTTAAATTCGAACATTCGGACTTTCTTGTATGAGGGCAAACTTGTAATATTGTGTATGTTTTTCAACCTCCATTCTTTCTCCCTTTTATTTACTTATGATGTATTGCATGTAGTATCATATTTTTGGTCTCATGTCATTACCATGTGTAAATATCCATTTTTGCATGTATTGGGTTCGGTTCATCACTCTTTATTGTCATTTTCTACTTACTTGAATACGTGCGCTAAACACATGCTTTGAGTTAAGCCATATTTCATTTTAAGAAATCGAACCTAGTAGTTGCATTTTGTATGTGTTGCATTAGTCATTTGCATATTAGAACATGCATTTTTCTAATTATTTTCTCCTATTTTGACTTGCCTCGGTTGAGTACTAGGTGAGCATTTTCGCTTTAGCATATTGCATAAATGTTTGTGTTGTCATAACAAACATATTACCATGAAGCTAAGTGCTTTTTGATATACCTCTTGAATGCCAGTGGATGGAGGCTATTTTGCTTAAGTTGTGATGCATTTGATTAATGTATATATGAGTTCGCTTTTTTAAGTGACACATTCAAAATACTTTTCAAACAAGCATGAAATCAAACAATTCGAAAGTGAGCGAAATAGTCTATACTTGTGTGCCTCACATAGTAATCGGAACAAGAGCATATGATGTACATAAAGATCACATCATAATTAGTAGATGTCAATCTTTGATCGGGTGAGTGGGGTGCTCAATTCATGATCTTCTCCTCTCATATCTAAGTTCTCGAGCTGAGATACTTTTGTTATGATGGACAGTGGCCTTTGGCACAAGTCACGGATTTCTTAAATTTTTCAAAAATATTTAGGTGGCGATTCTAAATTTAGTAATGCAGTCCATTTTTGGCATCTTTGATGATAAATGGATTTTCTAAAGATTTGCCGGATTTGGACTCTCATTTGTGTTTTTCTGTTTCACATTGCACTTGTGAAACTAGATTTAGAATCACGGGAGTCTGAATTGTAGGACTATCGTATCCAAGGAGACTAAACCCCTCCGGGGAGTAAAAAAAGCAAGCTGCAGTTTCTGGCAACTTTGCTGGAGAATTATAGAACTTGGCTTGAATTTCATGATGTGAAATTTTATTTACAGATATATGTTCTTTGCATTGCATTGCATTGCATTTGCATTGGTGTTTTAAGTCATTGTGTTTTCCATCTGTTATTCCTGGATGGCTTGCCTAAAAGGCTTGTCAAATGGCTGGCCAGTTGTGGGCTTTGCCATGTTGGACACACAACTCTCGGATCTAGATTAACGTCGTACTGCTTGATCTTCCTTTCGCTTCTCAATGTTAGGTGTGAGAGGTATATTAGGTAATCTTGTCGAGGTACCCCTTTTGACCATTCGACCTAGTTGCATATAGTAAAGCCATAGTGACTGTTCCAACATAGGGCAGGATGCTCACCTGTATGCTAGACTTTGTAAAACTACTTGCTTGAAGTAGTTAAATTCTAGATCATGTCAAAATTAGAACAGGGTAACCCTATCTCCTCATAGGGGTGTTTTGGCTCTGTTTACTTGGTATGTGTTTTACAGTGAAACTGTACAGGAATGCACTGTATCAGTGGTATAGTTGATATTAGTTTGTGGGAGCAGAATTTAGTGGGATATACAGTCCTTCATCTGTGATCATAACTATTGCAAATTCAGTCGAAATGTTGTCTGGTTTTTTATTATTGTTTTCCTTATTTCTTTTGCTAGGTAGTTTTGTAATCATAGCTTCGGAAAGACTTGATATCCCTCAAGTTTTGTGGGCTCGCTCTGGTAGACTTTGCAAAATCTAAGATCTAGTTGACGGTCAGCCAGCGTTAGTCTCTCTCCCACCAGTTGTTTGGAGGAGAAGAACCAGTCAGTTCTCGCCAGCACAGAATACTCAGTAGTGGCCTGTCCGTTCTCACCCACTCAACTCACAAATAGCTAACTCTCTTAGACCCGCAATGGCACATAGTAGTCCAGAAGAGGTTGCTACTATGATGGTAACTTTTCAAAGAACCATGGATACACTGAATCAAAGAATTGCCGCTCAGGATGAGACTATTATTGAAATGCGATGCCCATTTGGGGCATCAGCATCTATTGTACATCCAGTCCTGGCTGCCCAGCCAAACCCTGATCTACCTCCACCAGTTGAAAACCCTCAAGTCCTGGATCCCCAAGAGATACTAGCACAGGCTTAAGCTTTTAGGCCTCTAGCACAGCCCCATGGGGGACTCCTTTTCGACATCAACGACATTGATCCGGCTATGATAAAAATCGCTAGGCTAGAGAAGGCGCTCAAAAAATCTCAAGGCTTCAATTCCATCTTGGATATTGAAGACGGTTATACCGAGGCCTCTGTTAGATTGCCGGAAAAGTTCAAGATGCCTCACATCGGTAGATTTTGATGGTAACGGAGATCCTATTGTTCATGTTTGTCTTTTCTCAAATGTTCCGAGACCAATGGGCCTGGCTCGGGCTTAGAAACTGTCATTGTTCGGAAGAACTTATTCAGATGTAGCAGCTATTTGGTATGCCAAACTGGAGGATTTGACTAAACAGAACTGGGAAGAACTATTTGAGGGGTTTGTTAATCAATACTCATACAATACTCAGATAGAAGTAACAATCAGCGAGCTGGAAGCGACCACTTAGAATCCCAAGGAACCCTTCATTGACTTTGTTGCAAGATGGAGGGCAAACGTAGCCAGAATGACAAACAGGCCCTCAGAAAGGGAACAAGTCCAGTTGGTAGTTTAGAATCTCAAACCGGACATGTTACAACGTATGATAGTCGCACCATTGTCTACATTTGTTGCTTTGCATGAGTTGGGGGTTCAAATTGAAAGCTCGTTTAAGAAAGGCATCATTCAAAAAACAAGTGAGCTAGCAAAGAGGCCGTTTACCAGGAGTACCAATGCTAGCAATAGCACTATTCCTAGGCCTACTGAGATCAGTACCGTCACCACAACATCCAAAATAGCCGATCCCGTCGCCAGTGCAACCTTACAACCCACCGGTCCATCCTGAAATCAATATAGAACCTTTACCCCCCCTTCAAATGAGCCCAGCTCGTGCTCTTAAACTTTTGACGGAAAAGAGGCACCTTAAGCCCCTCGACCCTCGACCTCTCCCTAACCCACTCCAAGTTAAACACGATCCCACCAAATGCTGCATTTTCCACCAGCAGCATAGTCACCTTACTGATCGTTGCTATCGCCTTTGTCTTGAGATCCAGGATCTCATCGACAATAAAATCATAGCCCTACCCTCAAAATCAAATGTGACCACCAACCCACTCCCTGTCCATAACCAAGTCCCCCCACCTAGAAATATCAACCTTATCCATACACTACCGCCTACCTTCAACCACAGCGTATATATCACTCCATCCCATTTGCCTAAGCCGGAGGTGGTTATTCCTAAAAGCACGAATATGTGCATGATGGGTATAACACCCCAAACCCAATCAAGGCTTGTGGTGGCAGAAGTGGAAGAGAAGGAGGAATTCACCAGAGGAAGGGATGTCTGACACCCAAGTTGTGGAGAAGAGGCCCTCACTCGCGGAAGAGTATAACCCCAGCCAGTACATTGTGGCTTCGGACCAACCAAAGCCTGCAATCATACTACCAGACTAGCTCAGCATTAATGCCATTGGAGATAATGGGCCTGGGCAAAATCTGGATGATTGGCCTGAACAAGGTCTTGATGACCTGGCAGAAATAGCGGAAGACTTGGAGAACCTCTACTTCTTTGAGGAAGAGGATGTGGGCAACGTTCAAATCGGGTGGTGGGATCCAAGCCAGCCTGAATCCAGCCACGGGTAGTTGAGTAGCGAAGAGGAATCCGATATAGAAGAGCAGATGAAGAATCCGAAAGGAGAGGAAATTGGTGAGAATAAAAAGGCTGAGGCATGCCTATGACTGAGAAGGAGCGAGCGTTGGAGCAGTTCCAACGAAAAAGGATAAAGGAAATACAGAGAAAAATAGCCCGCGAGCAAGAGAAAAGGAAGAGAAAATAAGAGGTCGACTCAAAAGCAGATGATGTCTAAACCTCGGAAAAGCCCGAATGGGAATCTGGTGACAGGAAAGGATGCCAAGGAAGCTCAGGTAGTATCGAGATGCAGAGATTGAATCAGCTGTGGAAGAGGAGTGGTGCGCCGACGGAGGGCGCGATGTAAATATGATCTGGGTGGAGCCCGATAATGACCCAGCAACGACTGTAGGGGAATGGTGGGAGGACAGTAATTTGAGCCTTGCATACATTGATGAGGGGTGGAAAACCGGTACCCTCGATAATACATGGTACGCAGATGAAATTAACCATGACCAAAAGTGGTCGTTATTTCAAACCCCCATCCCTAGATCAAGCAAAACTCTCCGGGAAAGAGGTTGAGAAGTCGAAGGAGAAAGACATAGAAGAAGACCTGGTATTAAGGCAACTTAAGAAGATCCAGGCAGATATATCGATTTGGGGGTTGTTGATGGCTTCCCGGGAGCATAGACAAGCGTTGTTAGAGGCATTAAACAAGACTAAGCACCTATAGACACCACCACTGACCAAATGGTGTCTTTGGTCACGTCTGGGGATGTTACTCCAGTGTTGTCTTTTACAGACAAAGGGCTACCACCTGAAGGGGCCAACCTTAATAAACCCATGTACGTGACTTTGGAGAGTCCGAAGAAGTGGATCCCGGTAGTGCTGGTGGACACCGGTTCGGCAATCAATGTATGTCTGGCAAGGACCGCTTATGCCACAGGCTTGAAGCAAGCTGACTTCACGCCTACGACGCGAGCCGTTCAAGCTTACAACAATACCAGCCATGATGTCATGGTGTTAGATTTGCATAAAAGAAAGAAAAGAAAGAGAGAGCACTGCTGCTGTATATTATTTCTCATTCTAAACATATCAGGGTTACACATACTTATAATAAAAGACTAAAGGAACAAATGGCATAACTACCCTTACACACTAATACTTAACATTTCCCCTCAAGTTTGTGCAAAGATATCTCTCATATCCAACTTGCAACAAATAGGATGGAATACCTTACTACTAAGACCCTTAGTAAAGACATCAGGCAATTGATCTGCAGACTTCACAAAAGGCATACATATGAAACTCTTATTCAATTTCTCCTTGATGAAATGTTTGTCAATCTCAATATGCTTTGTTCTATCATGCTGAACAGGATTGTGAGCAATACTAATGATAGCTTTGTTGTCACAGTACAGTGTCAATGGTTCACTACAAACAAACCCAATATCATTCAACAAGGACTGGAGCCACATCAATTCACATGTACCATGCGCCATAGCCCTGTATTCTGCCTCTGCACTAGATCTAGACACCACTGTTTGTTTCTTACTACGCCATGTGACTAAATTCCCCCCCACAAATGCACAGTAACCGAAGGTAGATCGCCTATCATCTATAAAACTAGCCTAATTAGCATCTGTGAATGCCTTCAACCTCAAGTGACCATGATTGGAAAATAAAATCCCTTTTCCAGAAGCAGATTTAAGATACCTCAAAATACGATACACTGTATCCAAATGAGGGGCATGAGGCTCATGCATAAATTGACTCACTATCCCAACTTCATAGGCAATATCTGGACGAGTGTGGGATAAATATATAAGTCTTCCCACAAGTCGTTGGTACCTTTCCTTCTCCACAAGATCACCAACACCACTACAAAGATGGTGATTAGCCTCAATTGGCGAATCAGCAGGTCGGCAGCCTAACATGCCAGTTTCCTCAAGAAGATCTAGGATATACTTTCGCTGAGAAATAAAGATGCCTTTATCAGATCTGACTATTTCAATCCCAAGAAAGTACCTCAACAAACCAAGGTTTTTGATCTCAAATTCCTTGGCCAACAGCATCTTAAGATGTGTCACTTCTTCCTCATCATTATCGGTCACAGCTATGTCATCCACATATACTATAAGCATAGTTACCTTATTTGCATGACGTTTGACAAATATTGTGTGGTCTGCATTGCTTTGCTTATACCCGAACCTCAACATAGCCTTCAGGAATCTGTCAAACCAAGCTCGAGAAGACTGTTTCAAACTATATAATGCCTTTTTCAACCTATAAACTTTCCCAACTGTATACTGAGATGAGAATCCTGGTTGTATATCCATATATGCCTCCTCCTCCAAATCACCATGGAGAAATGCATTCTTCACATCTAACTACTGTAAAGGCTATCCCAAATTAGCTGCACATAAGAGAATAGCTCGAATGGAATTCATCTTTGCCACATGAGCAAAGGTTTCTTGGTAATCAATTCCATATGTTTGAGTAAATCCCTTGGCTACTAATTGTGCTTTGTACCGTTCAATTGTTTCATTTGCTTTTTGCTTGATGGTGAACACTCACTTACACCCTATAGGCTTTTTTCTACTAGGAAGAGAAACTAACTCACAAGTGTTATTCTTACTTAGAGCTTACATCTCTTCTACCATAACTACTTTCCACTTAGGATCATGGATAGCTTCTGTCCAACCCTGGGGAATACATGCAGAAGACAAAGACGAAACAAAAGCACGATATGTAGAAGACAATGAATCATATGACACAAATTTAGAAATGGGGTGTTGAGTACAAGCCTTAACCCCCTTTCTAAGAGCAATAGGAAGACTCGAATCATTGACAACAGGACTCTCAACTACAGGTAGAGGAATAGTTTGAGATGCATTACCTGGAACTGGCATGAGAGATGATGATGGGTTTGGTGGCACAAGGGAAGCTTGCTCTTTCGGACGCCGAGAATAAGTCTTAAGATCAACCTTGTCCAAACGACCACTAATGTTAGGCTCCACATCAAGAGAACTATTAGGCTCCCCTTCACCACAAATAATAGTCTGCTGACTAGGAAGGAAAAAAGACAACTCGTGTTGATAGGCCATCTCCTCATCCGCAATCTCATCTATACCACTACTACTCTCCTCCGGAGGAGGTGGCGGAGGAGAAGGAAAGAAGGACGTAGATTCACGGAAAGTGACATCCATACTAACATACACTTTGCGAGTGTGAGGATCATAGCATTTGTAACCCTTATGAGTAGCAGAATAACCAATAAAGACACAACGCACAACCTTAGGATCGAGTTTCCCACGAGTACGAGGTTGCAAATGAACAAAACAGACACACCCAAACAACCGAGGAGGAAGAGAAGAAGTGGGATATGCAACATGAAGCAGTTGAAGAGGAATCTGGAATTGGAGGACACTGGAAGGATACGGTTGATAAGGTAAGCAGCAGTAAGAACAACATCACCCCAAAATGACTTAGGGACATTTATGGTAAACAAGAGAGAGCAAGCAACTTCAAGAAGATGGCCATTCTTGCGTTCGGCAACCCCATTCTGCTGAGGAGTACCAACACAACTAGTCTGATAAAGAATGCCATGCTCCTCTAGGTATGCTCGAAAAACGCCATCAACATACTCAGTCCCATTATCACTACGAAAAATTTTGATTTGAGCATTCAAAAGATTGGTCACCATTTTATGAAAAGTTTGGAATTAAGAAAAAACTTCTCTTAGTTTGAAGCAAGTAAATCCAAGTCACACGGGAAAAAACAATCAATAAATGTAACAAACCATCGATACTCAGAAATAGAAACCACAGGGGAAAGGCCCCACGGTATGAATAAGCATAAAAGGAAAAGTACTTCTTTTATTAATTGAAGGGTAACAAGTACGTTTATGCTTTGCAAGTTGACAAGCATCACAACCAAAAATACTCCTAGGACAATCACGAACTAAAGAAGGAAAAAGTTTCTCTAAAACACTAAAGGAAGGATGACCCAAACGGCGATGCCACTGATGAAGGAGAGAAAGAGAAGAGCCAATAGTGCACTTGAGGGCTTGAGATGGGACGACAGGAGGAATGGCATCCAGAAAGTACAGCCCATCTTGTGCTCTACCATTGTCAATCGTTTTCCCCGTAGCTAGGTCCTGAAAGACACAATGAGTAGGAAAAAATGTCACTGAACAATTTAGAGAAGTAGTAAGACTACTAACAGAAAGCAGGTTAGTGGAAAAAGTAGGAACATGAAGCACAGATGAAAGAGAAAGCAAAGATGAACAATGAACCGAACCCTTGCCAGAGACAGAGGATAAAGTGCGATCAGCCACTCGAACCTTGTCTCGGCCGAACAAGGAGAATAAGAATAGAAAAGACTAGAGGCACCTATCATGTGGTCGGTGGCACCGGAATTAATAATCCAAGAAGGCGATGATAAGGTACTAAGAGCACTAGCAAGAATACCTGTGTTGGCAAAATTGGAAGAAGCGGAAGTGAAATAAGTTGTGATAGAAGGAGAGTCAAGTTGAGCCATCAAACGCCTGAAAATGTGTAACTCATCCTGGAAAAGAGTGCTAGGCTTAGAAGAAGGACTCATAGCAATTTGGGGTCGAGCTATACTACCACGACCTCGACCCCGAGTAGGGCAACCATTTAGTTTCCAACAATGCTCTCGATCATGTTTGTCTTTCCCACAATAACCACACTTAAGCAATCTCGATCAACCAGTGTACCCTGACTCCCAGACTAAACTGGACTAGGCCGTGGAGCCTGAGTAGGAGGCGCAATAGCTAAAGCAGAACGACCCTGAATAGAGGAATGCACCATAGCACTATGACGACTCTCCTTTTGCTGGACAAGGGCATAAGCCTCACATAGGGTGGGAAAAGGTGAATGACCCAACACCTGGACGCGAATTTGATCATACTCTAAGTTCAAGCCAGCAAGAAAGTCATACACACACTCTTTCTCCACGGTTTGTTGAAATAACGTGGCATCCCGAGAACAAACAGCCTGGAAGCTTTGGTAATAGTCTAGTTCCTGCCACAAATTACTCAACTCAGCATAGTAGACTGCGAGTGATCTACCTTTCTGATCGAAGCTCTGAAGCTTCTTCCTCAACTCATACGTGTGCACATCATTACCTTGTTGGGAGTACATTTGGGTTGCAGCTGTCCAAATCTTATGAGCAATATCTAATAAGAGGAAACTCCGACTAATAGTGAGCTGCATAGAATTGATTAGCCAAGTCATAACAAGAGTATTTTCAGAAATCCATTGAGTATGGAGTGAGTCATCACTATCTGGTAGGGGAAGAGAACCAGTAATGTAGCCAGTCAAACGGCGAGCAGTAATAGCAAGACTACAGAAGCGTGACCAAATCAAATAGTTGGAACCATCCAATTTAACGGGACTAATTTGAAGAGAGGGACTGTCGATAAGAGTCATGACACGACGGAGGTCACCTTCATCATTAATTGTATTCTTAGTCTCACCCTCAGCCATTGAAGATTAAATTCCCACAATAGAAAAGCAAATACCAGCCCAAAACAGCAAAAACAAACAGAGGCAAATCCACAAACTCAACTTAGGGACAAAAGTTACCTCTAGAGACAAAAACAAAGTTGAAACAGGGGCTGGAGAGGCCAAAACCAGTCAGAAACTAAAAGAAAACGTGTTGAAATTGAGGAAAAACGACAAAATAGAGTGGAACCTTGCCAAATCATCAAAATCAGGTCTTTCAACCCTAGGATAGTCCCAGTCGGCTCCCAAGGTAGAGGGAGGAAGGGAAAAATCAGCCAAAAACAAGCCCCAGCAGGGACTTCCAAAAAATCAATCAGTTTTTCCAAAAATCAACAAAAATTGGAAAAACACTCAAAAACTCATCAAAAAATTAAAATAAAAATCTATGGTGAAAACTCATCAAATTTCGACCATGAAGGAATTTTTTTTTTTTTTTTTTTTTTTTTTTTTTTTTTTTTTTTTTTTTCTTCTTTCTATGTATAGGGAAGAACGAAAGAAACAAGAAACAAGAGAAGAATCTTCAAGGATGAAGATGAAACTCTGATACCATGTTAGATTTGCATAAAAGAAAGAAAAGAAAGAGAGAGCACTGTTGCTGTGTATTATTTCTCATTCTAAACATATTAGGGTTACACATACTTATAATAAAAAACTAAAGGAACAAATGACATAACGACGCTCACACACTAATACTTAATAGGGACCTTCAAGAGCTAAATACTGATTGGCCTATCCGAGCATGAGGTTGAATTCCATGTGATGGACGTGCCAGCAACCTTCAATCTGCTCTTGGGAAGGCCTTGGTTGCACCAGATGAGGACAATTTCATCAACGGTTCACCAATTGGTGAAATATCCATTCAAGGGTGGGATTGCTACTGTTTATGGCAATTCTTCGATCCATTCTCCCTCGGGAACCACCATGCCCTTGTTTGAAATACTGCATGGAGAAGAGGATGTGTTCCTCTCCGGGTTCACCTTAGTAGAAGCCAGGTTGGTGCAGTCTATCATGGCGGAGGATCATGGGACTTAGGTGAGTGCCCAATCCATCTATATGATGAATAAGCAAGGACACCTTCTCGAATCGAGACTAGGTAGAAACAGGGGGCAAGGAAATACTGTTGCTGGAGAAGTAAGCTATAACCCCTATGCTTTTAGGCTATGATACAAGCCAACTACAAAAGATTGGCAGAGGAAGGAGGATGAATTGTGGGATAAGGCTAAAGCAAAAAGGGTCGAGAGGTAATATGCACTGGTCCACAGGCCGATCAAGAGGACCCTAAACGGACGCTTTGTCCGCCAAGGAGAAGATTTCCCTTTCTGTGGATTTCCGGAGCCATGGATCAAACGGGAAACCAAGATAAGATACCCGGGATTTGAGATCTTCTTTGGTCACTAGTTGTCAGACAACAAAGAGCAGGAGGAGCAGATTGACCCAAGTGTCGGTACAGGGTAAGACAGAAATGCCAACTCGGATAGCAATGAAGAGGAGCTGTTGGGAATGGCACTGGCTGACCTACTAACGGATTTCAACGCCAGGGCTGAGCCCGTTAACTTGGGGGATAGTGTTACTATCTCTATGATCTGGAATAAATCAGCAACAGATTACTCCAGTCTCATTATGAACGCAATCGAGGCTCCACACCTAGTTTGGCAATTCGAGAAGGGCGCTATTGACAGTTTTGAATCGAATAATGAGCCTGAATCTGATTCCACCGAGTCTGTTCAGTCGGAATTAGATTCGAGTCCTTCTGAGGAGTCTGAGTCTGGCACGTCCGAGGGTGGTAGCCCGGGTGCTAAGGTCTTGTCTAGGTTCTCTTTTGCATTTTCTTTTGAGTCAGCTGTAACCAAAGAGCCAGAACTTCTGAATGAGAATGTTGCAGATTCCGTTTACTTCTCTGTGTCGTTAATTAATTGCATTGACCAAGATTTTCAAAATTTTAATGAAAACAAAGAGGAAGAAAGGAAGAAATTTCTCAGGCTTTGAAAAACTTGATTGACTGAGAGGAGAAGAGGCATGCTAAGCCCTGCATAGATGAAATCATTACAATTAACGTAAAAACTGAGAAGGATCCCCGCTTAGTCCAGATCGGGTCCACGTTATCTTCGGAGGAACGCAAGCGTTTAATCGCTTTATTAAAAGATTTCAAAGATGTTTTCGTATGGTCCTACGAAGACATGCCTGGAATCGATCCTGAGATTGTACAGCACCGGATCCCTCTTGACCCCGAGGCCCGACCTGACAAGCAGAAACTTCGCAGGATCCATCCAGATTGGACACTGAAGATTAAAGAAGAGGTCACTAAGCAGATCGATGTAGGGTTTTTGCTAGTATTTGAATATCTAAATTGGTTGGCCAATATCGTTCCGGTTCCGAAGAAGGATGGCAGAATCAGAGTCTGCATCGACTTTTGGGATCTGAACAGAGCTAGTCTGAAAGACAACTTTCCGTTGCCACACATCGACAAACTGGTAGACTTCACTACCAGCTATGTATTGTTATCATTCATGGATGAGTTTTCTGGGTATAATCAGATTTTGATGGCGCCTGAGGACAAAGAGAAGACTACATTCACCATGCCGTGGGGTACCTATTGTTACAGAGTAATGCCATTTGGGTTGAAAAACGCCTAGGCTACATATTAGAGAGCTGCAACCATAATCTTGCATGACATGATCCATAAGAAAGTTGAGGTGTACGTAGATGACATGATTGTAAAGTCCAAAGAGCGAGAAGGCCACTACACGACGCTGGAAAAATTCTTTGAACAGATTAGGGAGTACAGATTGAGGTTAGACCTGCAGAAGTGTATTTTTGGGGTGACTACAAGGAAGATGTTGGGATTTCTGATTACACAGAGGGGAATTGATGTAGATCCATCCAAGATCAAGGCCATCTTAGAAATGCCACTACCAAGGACTAAAAAAGAGGCGCGCGGCTTTCTGGGCAAAGTGCAATTTATAAGACGGTTTATCTCAAAATTAACCTTGACTTGTGAACCACTATTTAGTCTCTTGAAGAAGGGGAAGAAGTTCTGATGGGATGATCGATGTCAGTTCGCTTTCGAACATGTCAAGGAGTACCTTCAGAATCCATCTATAGCATCGCCGCTAGAACCGGGGAAGCTGCTGATCATGTATTTGTCAATAACAGACTCGACCATGGGGTGCATGCTAGCTCAAGAATCGGAACTTAAAGTGGAAAAGGCCATCTATTATTTAAGGTAATTTTGGATTATGAGACTCGCTACATGAAGATTTTAGAGAAGAGAAAGTGATAGGGAATAGGTTAGACCTCATTCCCTTTTATAATGCTAATACTGAGTCATTACAGGAGTGCCATAAGGCATAAATTATGGGCCAGCCCATCACATCAATAAAGGGAAAAATAAATTAAAAGGAATAAACTATAACAAATATTTTTTCCTATTCTAACACTCCCTCTCAAGCTGGTGCAAAGATATCTCTCATGCCTAGCTTGTTCAGCTTGTTGAGAATGCCATGAAACGGTTTGCTTCCTATGCCCTTGGTGAGAACATCTGCCAGTTGGTCCCCAGTCTTCACAAAAGGATTACATATGGTGCCACTAGTGAGTTTTTCCTTGATGAAGTGCCAATCAATCTTCATATGCTTAGTCCTGTCATGTTGAATTGGATTATGAGCTATGTTGATTGCGGCTTTGTTGTCACAGTACAATCTCATGGAATCGGTTTAATGGATCCCTAAGTCTTCTAATAATAGTCTAATCCATAGCAACTTATATACACCCTGAGCCATAGCCCTGAATTCTTCCTCAGCACTAGATCTAGCAACCACATTCTATTTCTTACTTCGCCACATGACTAGATTGCCTCCAACAAATGTGCAATATCCAGAAGTTGATCGTTTCTCAGTGAAGGATCCAGCCCAATCTAGCATCAGTGAATGCCTCCACACTGAGATGTCCATGTTTTGAGAAATCGAGACCCTTTCCAGGAGAAGCCTTTAGGTATCTCAGGATCTCATAACTGTCTCTAAGTGGGAATTTCTTGGAGCATGCATAAACTGGCTAAAGAGTTGTAGTCTTATCATGTGTGGAGTGTTTCACAAACAAGTTGTGATCAACTTGACTTTGCTTGAACCCATATTTTAGTATAGCTTGCGCAAACCTTTCAAACAAAGCCCTAGAAGACTGCTTTAGCCTATAAAGTGACTTTCGGAGCATGCATACTTTACCGTTGGACTTAGCATCCGCAAAACCAAAAGGAATATCCATATAGACCTCTTCTGCTAGGTCTCCATGAAGGAATGCATTCTTCACATCAAACTGATGAAGTGGCCAATCCAAATTTGCAGCAAAAAAGAGTAAGATTCTCACAGAATTCATCTTAGCAACCGGGGCAAATGTCTCATGGTAATCCACCCCATAAGTCTGGGTGAAGCCCTTAGCAATCATTCTTGCTTTGTACCGTTCTATGGAACCATCTGCTTTGTGTTACTGTGTACACCCACTTACACCCAGCTGGATTTTTGCCTCTAAGTAACTCCATTAACTCCCAAGTACCACTCTTACCGAGAGCTCTCATCTCTTCCATTATGGCATGTTTCCATTCAGGAATAGAGAGAGCATCCTGAAAATTGGTAGGTAGACTCACAGAAGACACTTTAGACAGAAAAGTTTTATATGAGGAAGAATGATGAGAATAAGAGACATGATTGCTAATAGGATGTTGAGTACATGACCTAACCCCCTTTCTATTAGTAAAGGAACATCTAGATCTAAAAAATCAGGAATAGAAGCACTAGAATCAGAATTACCTAGAATCTCAAGATTGGGGGGTGACTCTGGACACTCATCCGGAGAAAAAGTTGGTAGTAGAGCAAGGAAAGTAGGCTCTTGCATCCAGGTGACTTGCTGTCTATCCTTGTTACTGATATAAACTTTGTCTGTTTCCTTTTTCTCAACAATTGCTGGCTCATCATCCTCTATCTAATCAACCACTGGTGGTAGTGGAACAAGAATCTCTTCACACCAAGGCGCCCCTTGAAGGGATGACTGGGAGACCGAGAGGGTCGGAAAGTAAGGCTGAGACTCAAAGAAAACGACATCCATGGAGACAAATCATTTGCGAGTGGGAGGATGGTAACACTTACAACCCTTTTTGGTGGCAGAATAATCCAGAAAAATACACATAAGAGACCTAAGATCCAATTTACCACGAGTGGGTGAATGATTATGGACAAAGCAAACATAGCCAAAAGTCTTAGGAGGAATGGAGAACCCGGAAGGAGTAGACCCGAACAAAACTTCAAGAGGTGTTTGTTTTTGAAGGACTTGGATAGGAAGACGATTAATCAAATAAGTGGCAGTGAGAACTGCTTGCTCCCAATAAGATCGAGGAACCCGCATCTCAAAGGATAGACAATGGGCGACATCAAGAAGACGGCGATTTTTGCGTTCTGCAACACCATTTTGTTGAGAGGTATTAGTGCATGAAGTCTGGTGAATAATGCCATGAGTGCGAAGTAAGTGGCGAGACTAGAGTCAATATATTCCCTCTCATTATCAGAATGTAGAATTTTGACAACGGCCCCAAATTGAGTACAAACCATTTTATGGAAGTTTTGAAACACAGAAAATACCTCACTTTTATCTTTCATCAAATAGACCCAAGTGGCCCTAGAACAATCATCTATGAAGGTAACAAACCATTTTTGACTGGTTAAAGACACAAAACGTGATACCTTATACATCAAAATGAATCAAAGAAAATGGAATTAAACTTTTATTAATAGAAGGAGCAAAAGAGGCTCTGTGTTGTTAATTTGACAAGATTCACATTGAAAATCTGACACATTATTTTTCTCAAAACAGAAAGAAACAAATGTTTAAGTAATAAAAAAAGGGATATCCTAAGTGACGGTGCCACAGCCAAATGTCTTCCTTAGTGGAGGGTAACTGAATAGATGAATAAGCCAGTTTGTCTATTAGATCCAGAATGTAGAGTTCGTGTTCCTCTCTACCACTGCCAATTCTCTTCCTCGTGATAAGGTCCTAAAAAAAGACAATGATCAGAAGAAAAACGTCACGCTACAATTTAAGTCACGGGCTATGAAGCACCGACACGTCCCTAGGCCTCACGTACGAGTGTCGGACACGTGTCGGACACGGACACGCGTCGGACACGCAATAGACACGTGTCCGACACTCTCTCTAACGTATCCCCTTTTTTTTTTTGAAATTTTCCAGTTGGACACACCGGGACACTCTCCAGACACGCGTGAGTGGATCGAAGAAGCCCTAACTGTTGTTGCAGAGGAGACAGAGGAAGAGAGAAGGAGATTGATGGAGACAAAGAAAGAGAGAAACCCTAACTGTTGCAGAGGAGACAGAGAAAGAGAGAAAGAGATCGAAGGAGACAGAGAGAGAGAAAGAGATCGAGGGAGGAGATGAGACAGAGAAAGAGGGAAAGAGAGAAAGAGATTGAGGGAGGAAGAAGCCTAACCTGTGATCGAAGAAGCTGAGGTGATTCTCCTTCTTCTTCTCTTCGTCTTGCTCCCTTTTGTCTCTGCTTTTCTTCTCCTCCCCTTCGTCTCTGCTTTTCTGACTCTCTCTCTCTCTCTCTCTCGTCTTTGCTGATCCCTCTCTCTCTGTCTGTTTTTTTTTTTTTTCTATTTTCTTTCCCTCTTATTACCGTGTCTCTCTCCCCCTTTTTTTCTATTTATTCTTTTATTCTTTTTTATGTCTTTCTTTTGTAAATAAATAATATAAATAAATACAAAAAATATATTTATTTTTTAATTTTACATATAATAAATAAAATAAATAAATAAAATTAGTATATATTTTTTAATCTTACATATAATAAATAAAATAAATAAATAAAAATAGTATATATTTTTTAATTTTACATATAATATATAAAAAAAATTATATATATTAAACGTGTCCCCAGCGTGTCGTGTCCTCTATTTTTTGAAAATTTGCGTTTTTGCGTGTCCGTGTTGTGTCCGTATCGTGTCGCGTGTCCGTGTCCGTGTCCGTGCTACATAGGTCACGGGTAATACGACTTAAAGATAAAAAATTAATACTAAAATTAGGAACATGGAGAATAGAAGACAAAGGAAGGGAAGAGATGGCATGAATTAAACTTTTTCCTGACACAAACAAAATGGTACCATTAGCAATATGCACTTTTTCCTGACTTGAGGAGGGGTTATACTCTGAAAATAAATTAAAGGAGCTAGTCATATGGTCAGAAGCAGCAGAATCAATAATCCATGGGACAGTTGTATGAGCTAGCAATGCACATGAAGAGAAAGCCAAGTTACCTGAATTGGCAAAGAAAGAAGAGGGTGCACCTGTAGCAGAAGTGGAGGCTCGACGGTCTAGCAAGTGGCGAAGAGCAATCTCAAAATCCGAGGCAGATAACCCCGAGACATCAACAGCGGAGGAGACAACTGAAGATGAAGATGGTGGCTCAACTGTGTCTGAAAGATGGGCTTATGCATTGGCCCTGCGACCTCAAGTACCAGACCGACCCCCTTGAGGACCAGGACGGTCACCTCGGCTACCAGAGGGAGTTCCATGCAGCTTCTAACAAGTCTCGCGTGTGTGGTGAGGTCGACGACAGTAGTCACAGTAAAGATTATCCTTCTCAGAGGAAGGACGAGAACAACGAGGCACACAGTCGCCATTGCGAAAGGGTGCAAAAACAAAGGCCGAGCGATCAGTAGTAGTAGAAGGAAGCATCGCAGAATGGTGACTTTCCTTATTCTGCACAAAAGCAAAGGCTTCCTAGAGAGAAGGAAGCACATCCATGCTAAGTGCTCTGCTCCAAATACTCCACATTTAGGCCTTCCAAGAATTTGAAGAGCCGCTTTTGTGCCACAAACTTCCGGTAACCAGCAGAATCAGTGGGACAGACATGCTTGTAATCCTGAAGTTGATCAAGCGACTTCCACCCATTGCTAAGGAAGGTAAAATATTGAAGGATAGTCTGCTCACCTTGTACCAACCTCTCAATGAAGCGACGTAACTCGAAAGCCTGTGAGAAGTTCCCTTTCCTGGAGTAAGTAGTTGCTATGGCCTCCTAAATATCCTGGGCAGTGTCCATAGACAAGTTGCCCTCTTCAATCTCCGAAACCATAGAATGGATTAACCAACCCATAAACTGGCCAACCATGCTCACTGCAATGGTAATGTCTGGACGGGAGTGAGATAAGTATACAAGCTTACCCACTAGCCTCTGATATCTCCCCCTGTCCACTGGATCTCCCCTTTGATCCTCAATTTCTGGCCTGGTTTTAGAGGTGTATCACATGATCTACCTCCAAGCATTCCAGTTTCCTTGAGCAAGTCAAGTATATACTTCCTCTGGCATACGAAAATGCCATCCTTGGACCGAGCTACCTAAATGCCCAAAAATTACTTCAAATTGCCTAAGTCTTTGATTTCAAACTCTTTGGGTAAGTATTCCTTCAACCGAGGAATCTCCTCAACATCATCTCCTGTCAAAACAATATCATCAACATAGACAATAAGAGCTGTGGTATTACCAAGTGAGGAGTGTTTCACAAATAAGGTGTGATCAGTTTTACTTTGTTTGAACCCATATCTCAGCATAGCTTGAGCAAACCTTTCAAACCAAGCCCTAGCGGATTGCTTTAGCCCATAAAGTGACTTCCGGAGCCTATACACTTTACCTTTGGACCTAGCATCCTCAAAACTAGGGGAAATAACCATATAGACCTCTTCTTCTAGGTCTCCACGAAGGAAGGCATTCTTCACATCAAACTGATGAATTGGCCAATCCATATTTGCGGCAAGAGAGAGTAGTATTCTCACAGAGTTCCTCTTAGCAACCGATGCAAATGTCTCTTGGTAATCTACCCTATAAGTCTAAGTAAAACCCTTAGCAACCAGTCTTGCTTTGTACTGTTCTATGGAACCATTTGTTTTGTGTTTTACAGTGTACACCTACTTATATCCAACTGAATTTTTGCCCTTTAGGTAACTCCACTAACTTCCAAGTGCCATTCTTACTGAAGGCTCTCATCTCTTTCATTATGGCATATTTCCATTCAGGAATAGTGAGAGCCTCCTGAAAATTGTTTGGCAGACTCACAGAAGAAATCTTAGACAGAAATGATTTGTATAAGGGAGACAGATTAGAATAAGAGACATGATTAGTAATAGGATGCTGAGTACATGACCTAACTCCTTTTCTATTAGCAATGGGAACATCAAGATCTGAAAGCTCAAGAATAGGAACACTAAGATCAGAATTACCTGGACTCTCAGGAGAGGGGGGTTACTTGGACACTCATCCGAGGAAGCAGCTTGCAGTAGTGGAGAGAAAGTAGGTTCCAGGTGACTTGTCTGTCCTTATCCCTGACATAAACTTTGCTTGCGTTAACAACTGCTGGCTCATCATCCTTTATCTGTGCAACCACTGGCGGAAGTGGAATAGGAATCTCTTCACACCAAGGCTCCCCTTGAAGGGATGACTGGGACACTAGAGAGGGTAGAAAGTAAGATTGAGACTCAAAAAAGGTGATATCCATGGAGACAAACCATTTGCGAGTGGGAGGATGATGACATTTATAACCCTTTTGTGTGGCAAAGTAACCTAGGAAAACACACCGAAGAGACTAAGGATCTAATTTACCACGAGTAGGGGAATGATTATGGACAAAACAAACACAACTAAAGGTTTTAGGGGAAAGGGAGAACCTAGAAGAGGTAGGCCCGAGCAGAACTTGGAGAGGTGTTTGTTTTTGAAGGACTTGGATAGGACGACGATTAATCAAATAAGCGGCAGTGAGAACCACCTTCCCCCTAATAGGAGCTAGAAATACGCATTTCAAAGGATAGATAACGGGCCACATCAAGGAGATGACGATTTTTCCTTTCGGCAACCCCATTTTGTTGAGGGGTATTAGTGCAGGAAGTTTGATAAATAATGCCATGAGTGACAAAATAACTGGCAAGACTAGAGTTAAGATATTCCCCCCCCCCCCCCATTATCAGAATGCAAAATTTTGACAACCGCCCCAAGTTGAGTGCAAATCATTTTATGGAAGGTTTGAAACACAGAAAACACGTCACTTTTATCTTTCAGCAGATAGACCCAAGTTGTTCTAGAATAGTTATCTATGAAAGTAACAAACCATTTTTGACCTTTAAAAGACACAAAACGTGAGGGACCCCAAACATTAGAATGAATCAAAGTAAATGGAATTGAACTTTTATTAATAGAAGGAGCAAAAGAAGCTCGGTGTTGTTTCCCAAGTTGACAAGACTCACATTGAAAATCCGACACACGATTATTCTCAAAACCAAAAGGAAATAAATGCTTAAGTAGTAAAAAAGAGGGAAGTCCTAAATGACGGTGCCACAGCCAAAGGTCTTCCTTGGTGGATGGTAACTGAACATATGAGCGAGCTAGCCTGTCTGTCTGATCGAGAATGTAGAGACCATGTTCCTCTCTACCACTGCCAATCTCCTTCCTCAATAAGGTCCTGGAAAAGACAACGATCAGGAAAAAACATCATGCTAGAATTCAAATCACGAGTAATACGACTTAAAGATAAAAGATTAACACTAAAATTAGGAACATGGAGAACAGAGGATAAAGGAAGGGAAGGTGTGATATGAATTAAACCTTTCCCTATGTAATAACCCTGACCTCTGATTTACGTTAATTCATGGTTAAATAAGCCTAATCAGTAATTAAGATAAAATTCCGAATTTATTGCATGTGTGTTGCCTTATTGTGCTTATATCTGTTTATCGTAGAAATATCTGTTTCCGTTTCTGTTTCGTTCTACGAATTGAAGGCCTTATCGGCATCCGATCACGAAATTGACTTGGTATACGTGTTATTTGGAAATTTTAGAACATTATGGTAGATTCAATTGGATTTCGATTCGGAAACGATTAAATTAGATTAATTTGATGTCTACTTGATTAGCTTTAATTAACCATCATTAGGCAAGCCCATATAAAGCCAAGAATGACTCAAGAATAATATAAACACACTCATTTCCTCGTCTCTTGAGCCTACAAACATGAGAGAGAGAGAGAGAGTGAGAGAAGGAAGGAAATTGAGATCAAAGCTAGGAGAAGGGAGAATTGCTAACTAAGGAGGATTAGCTTGAACACTCAAGAATTGGTCAACTTGAAGCTCAATTGAGAAGTTTAGGTGCGAAATCAAGCTTTTGATAATGTATTTAAGTTAGCCAACTCTTGAATTCAAGAGAAATCCTATAGGAAGGCAAGAATTGAGCTTAATAGGTGACTTTGGGGGTGTATCATGCATACATGCATAATTCTCATAATTTGGTAAGTTGATTTTCAAGAATTTCCACATGCATGTCCATACTTGAGTTTTGTTCAAGGAACCCAACATATTTTTGACCTAAACATCTCATTTGCTCATGATTTGGAAACTTGGGGCTCAAATCACTCCATGCATGTCATATTCATGTTATGTTTTCACAATTCAAGTTTGAATTTGCTCAATTGTCAAGCTTATGGGCCTTGATTTCATGAAATAATCTTTAATTCTCAATGTTTTTCAAGTTAAGACTAGCTTTCTTGAGTTTTGGCCCAAAAGAACATGATTTGTGGTTTTGAATTTGAGTTTTGAAGCTTAAAGGCAGTTCTGGAAATTCCAAAATTCACATTATCCACTCGAGCAGCGAGGAAAGTGTCGCTTGAGCATGAAAATCGAGTTCCCAGAAGTTTTATAAAATTTTGCAGGTCGCTCAAGCGAGGACCCTTTTATTCAGCCTTCCGCTCGAGCGACCGTGGAGCGGGAATTTCATGCAACCAGTACTTTTGCCAAGTTTGCAGACGGCTTGAGCGACGGAAGCTACACTCGAGCGACCACCCTTATTTTTGAACCCCCGCTTGAGCGAAAAAAGTTGCGCTCGAGCGGAGACCTTGTTTTCAGCAACTTTTGACTAACTCTTTTAAGTGCATATTTGCATCCTCATGCCACTCCAAGTGTTCTTAGGCACCATTTGGACTCACATAGTCATGAAATAAGCTAGAAACACAAAGAGAATTGAATTAAAATGAAATGGTGCTTCAATTGTGCTTTTGTTATGTGTTTTGTTTAGGTGGACGTCTGAAGCTTAGTGACAACACAAACCACTGTGAGTAATAACTCTGTAAAGTTATGTTTGACTTCAATTATTTTCTGATGATATGAAATGATCAATTTTTTGAAATGTTATGTTTTATATGAATGAATGATTGTCCAAGTTTCTGGAATATATTCGTGGCATCTTTAGCATCATATGATATGAGTCCCTTTATGGGTCATCGGAATGCCTTTATGGTCGTCCCAATTATGGGTAATCAGAAACGTCTCTATGCACAAGAGCCATCGGAATACCTTTTGGCCGTCCCTTTATGGGTCATCGGAATGTCTTCATGGCAGTCCCTTTGTGGGTCATCAGAAACGTCTCTATGCACATGAGTCATCGGAATGCCCTTTACGACCGTCCCTTTATGGGTCATCAGATTTGTTAACGCTAATGGATGTGCCACGTACTATGATGAGAAATATACGAACTTTAAATATGAATGCAACTACGTCTATAAATCTGTTTCTGCTTTGATGACGGAACATGTATATGAATCTGTTTTTGATATGAAATCTGATTATGCATAAGATTCTGTTTCTGATAAAAATCTATTTTTGATATAAACTATGATTTTTTACTCTGTGATGGACATCATTCATTAAAACCCTTTACTTTATTATTAATCACTAGGCACCAGCTCACTATTTGTTATAATGTATATAGGTGAGCAGGCACATGACCAAACCCAGAGTTGATGGCCCAAGATTCTGTTTTGTCAGCCAGTCATTGTGCCTCCAAGGAGGTTCCCTTTTGTGAGCAAGTCAAGTCTAAATGGCATATGCTTAAGACCTTCTCTTCTCTAAAGTATGAACAATTTTTATGTTATGTGTATATTGGGCTAAGTCCCTTTTGGCTACTTTTGTATTGGATGTGACGTAAGACCTGCATTATGACGTCACGTATATTTGTAAAAGGTTTAAAATTTTCTGTCCTATATATGTTTGCACAACCCTATGGACTATGTATATTTCGTATATTTGCTTCCGCAGCCCCTCATTATATGTTATTCCACTAAGAAGCCTTTGGTAATCCAAAAATTACTGGTCGGTTACGACGCTAAACCTATAGGGGCGGGTTTGGGTCGTGACACCCAGATACAGACAACATAGTACCATTAGCAATATGCACTTTTTCTTGACCTGAACAGGGTTTATACTCACAGAATAAATGAGAGGAACCAAACATATGGTCAGAAGCACCAGAATCAATAATCCAGGGCACAGTGGTATAAAATAGCAATGCATATGGAGAGGAAGTTAAGTTACTTGAATTGGCAAAGGAAGAAGAGGGTGCACCTGTGGTAGAAGTGGAGGCGCGACGGTCTAGCAAGTGGCGAAGAGCAATCTCAAAATTCGAGGCAGATAACCCTGAAACATTAGCAGCCGGTGAGACAGCGGGAGATGAAGATGGTGGCTCAACCATGTCTGAAAGATGAGCTCGAGCATTAGCCCCTCGGCCTCTAGACGGGCCAGATTGACCCCCGCGAGTACCAAGACGGTTATCGCGACCACCAGGAGTCCCATGTAGCTTCCAACAAGTCTTTTGGGTGTGTCGAGGTTGACAGCAGTAGTCACAGAAAAGATGATCCTTCTCCGAAGAAGGACAAGAACAATGAGACACACGCTCGCCAGCTCGAGAAGGTGCAAAAACCAAAGCAAAACGATCAGTAGTGGTAGAAGGAAGCATCGCAGAACGGCGACTCTCCTCATTCTGCACAAAAGCAAAGGCTTCTTGGAGAGAAGGAAGCACATCCATGCCAAGGACTCGTCTCCGAACAGGGTCATACTCCACATTTAGGCCTTCCAAGAACTTGAAGACCCGCTCTTGTGCTAGAAACTTCCGATAACCAGCAAAATCAGTGGGACAGACAGGCTTGTAATCTTGAAGATGATCAAGTCGCTTCCACCTATTGCTAAGAAATGTAAAATACTGGAGAATAGTCATCTCACCTTGTACCGACCTTTCAATGGAGCGACGTAACTCAAAAGCCTGGGAGAAATTCCCATTCCTGGAGTAAGTGGTAGCCACGACCTCCTAAATATCTTGTGCAGTATCCATAGAGAGATAACCCTCTCCAATCTTTAGAACCATAGAATGGATCAACCAACATATAATGAGGGAATTGGTGATCTCCCAATAATTATAACTTGAGTCTGTGGTGGTTAGTTGCCTTAATACTAGGTCTTCTTCTATATCTTTCTCCTTCGACTTCTCAACCTCTTTCCCGGAGGGTTTTGCTTGATCTAGGGATGGGGGTTTGCGACCACTTCTGGTCATGTGGTTAATCTCATCTGCGTACCATGTATTATCAGGGGTACTGGTTTTCCATCCCTCATTAGTGTATACAAGGCTCAGATCACTGTCCTCCCATCATTCCCCTGCAGTCATTGCTGGGTCATTATCGGGCTCCACCGGGATCATATTCACATCGCACCCTCCGTCGGCACCCCACTCCTCTTCCACAGCTGATTTAATTTCTGCATGTGGGTACTGCCTCAGCTTCATTGGCATCCTTTCCCTGTCACCGGATTCCCATTCGGGCTTTTCTGTGGTTTGGACATCATCTGTTTTTTACTCGACCTCTTCTTTCTCTTCCTTTTCTCTTGCTCCTGGGCTATCTTTCTCTGTATTTCCTCTATCCTGTCTCGTTGGAACTGCTCTTATGTTTGCTTCTTCTCAGTTATAGGCATGGCCTTAGCTTTGCTATTCTCACCAATTTCCTCTCCTTTCGGATTCTTTTTCATCTAGTCTTCTGTATCGGATTCCTCTTCGCTACTCAACCACCTGTGGTTGGATTTAGGCTGGCTTGGATCCCACTACCCGATCTGAACGCTGCCTACATCCTCTTCCTTGATGAAGTAAAGGTTCTCCAGGTCTTCCTCTATTTCTGTCAGGTCATCAAGACCTTGTTCAGGCCAGTCGTCCAAATTTTGCCCAGGCCCATTATCTCTAATGGCGTTGATGCTGAGCGAGTCTAGTAGTATGATTACAGGCTTTGGTTGGTCCGAAGCCACAATCTACCCGCTGGGTTCATACTCTTCCACTAGTGAGGGCCTCTTCTCCACAACTTGGGTATCAGACATCCCTTCCTCTTCTCTTCCACTACTGCCACCACAGGCCTTGATTGGGTTTTGGGTGTTATATCCATCATGCACATATCCGTGCTTTCAGGAATAACCACCTCTGACTTAGGCAGATGGGATGGAGTGATGTATACGCTGGGGTTGAAGGTGGGCAGTAGTGTATGGATAAGGTTGATATTTCTGGGTGGATGGACTTGGTTGTGGATAGGGAGTAGGTTGGTGGTCATATTTTGGTTTTGAGGGTGGGGCTATGATTTTATTATCGATGAGATCCTGGATCTCATGATGAAGGTGATAGCAATGATCAGGGCTCATGTGAAGGGGGTAAAGGTTCTATATTGGTTTCAGGTTGGACCGGTGGGTTGTGAGGTTGCACTGGCGAAGGGATTGGCTATTTTGGATGTTGTGATGATGGTACTGATCTTAGCAAGCCTAGGAATAGTGCTATTGCTAGCATTGGTACTCCTGGTAAACGGCCTTTTTGTTGGCTCACTTGTTCTCCGAATGATGCTTTTCTTAAACGCGCTTTCAATTTGAACCCCCAACTCATGCAAAGCAGTAAATGTAGACAATGGCGCGACTATCATACGTTGTAACATGTCCGGTTCGAGATTTTGAACTACCAACCGGACATGTTCCCTTTCTGAGGGCCTATTTGTCATTCTAGCTGCCTTTGCCCTCCATCTTGCAACAAAGTCGATGAAGGGTTCTTTAGGATTCCGAGTGGCCGCTTCTAGCTCGCTGATTGTTATTTTTATTTAAGTATTGTATGAGTATTGATTAACAAACCCCTCAGATAGTTCTTCTCAATTCCATTTAGTCAAATCTTCTAGTTTGGCATACTAGATGGCTGTCACGTCTGATAAAGTTCTTTCGAACAATGACAGCTTCTGAGCCTGAGTCAGGCCCATTGGTCTCAGAACATCCGAGAAAAGGCAAACATGAACAATAGGATCTCCGCTACCATCAAATCTATTGATGTGAGGTATCTTGAACTTTTCCAGCAATCTAACAGAGGCCTCGATATGACCGTCTTCAATATCCGAGATGGAATTGAAGCCTTGAGATTTTTTGAGCGCCTTCTCTAGCCTGGCGATTTTTATCATAGCCGAATCAATGTTGTTGATGTCGAAGGGAAGGAGTCCCCCGTGGGGCTGTGCTAGAGGCCTAAAAACTTGAGCCTATGCTAGCATCTCTTGGGGATCTAGGACTTGAGGGTTTTCAACTGGTGGAGGCGGATCAGGATTTGGCTGGGCAGTTGGGACTGGATGTATAGTTCATGCTGATGCCCTAGATGGGCGTTGCATTTTAGCAATAGTCTCATCCCGAGCGGCAATTCTTTGATTCAGTGTATCCATGGTTCTCTGAAAAGCTGCCATCATAGTAACAACCTCTTCTGGATTACTATGTGCCATTGCAGGTCTAAGAGAGTTAGCTATTGTAGTTTTAGAGAAGAGAAAGAGTTAGGGAATGAGTTAGACTTCATTCTTTTTTATATTGATAATTAAGCAATTACAGGCATAGTCTGAGTAATCAAAAAAGGAATGAATGAGAATATAACCAATTATTTCCTATTCTAACAATTTCCTATTCTAACACTCCCCCTCAAGCTGGTACGAAGATATCTCTCATGCCCAGCTTATTGAGAATGCCATGAAAGGATTTGTTCCCTAGTTCTTTGGTGAGAACATCAGCTAGTTGGTCCCCAGTCTTCACAAATGGAATACATATGGTGCCACTAGTGAGTTTTTCATTGATGAAGTGCCTATCAATCTCTACATGCTTAGTTCTATCATGCTGAACTGGATTATGAGCTATGTTGATTGCGGCCTTGTTGTCACAGTATAGTCCCATGGAGTCAGTCTGGTGGATTCCTAAGTCTCCCAACAATAGTTTAATCCATAGTAACTCACATACACCCTGAGACATAGCCTTGAATTTTGCCTCAGCATTAGATCTAACCACCACATTCTGTTTCTTACTTCGCTATGTGACTAGGTTGCCACTCACAAATGTGCAGTATCCGGAAGTTGATCGTCTGTCAGTGACTAATCCAGCCCAATCTGCATCAGTAAATGCCTCCACACTGAGATGGCCATGTTTTGAGAAATAGAGACCATTTCTAAGAGAAGACTTCACGTATCTCAGGATTCTCATAACAGCCTCCAAGTGGGAAGTTCTAGGAGCATGCATAAACTGACTCACTATGCTCACAGCAATGGCAATTTCTGAACGTGAATGGGAGAAGTATATGAGCTTGCCCACTAGTCTCTGGTATCTCCCCTTGTTCACTGGATCTCCCTCTTGACCCTCACTCAGTTTCTGGCCCAGTTCTAGAAGTGTATCACATGGTTTACCTTCAAGCATTCCAATTTCATTTAGCAAGTCAAATACATACTTCCTCTAGCATATGAAGATGCCATCCTTGGACCGAGCTACTTCAATGCCCAAAAAGTACTTCAAATAGCCTAAGTCTTTGATTTCAAACTCTTTGGCTAAGTATTCTTTCAAACGAGGAATCTCCTCAACATCATCTCCTGTCATAACAATATCATCAACATAGACAATAAAAGTTGTGGTCTTACCATGTGAGGAGTGTTTCACAAACAAGTTATGATCAGCTTGACTTTGCTTGAACCCATATTTCAGCATAGCTTGAGTAAACCTTTCAAACCAAGTCCTAAGAGACTGCTTTAGCTTATAAAGTGACTTTCGGAGCATGCATACTTTACCATTGGACTTAGCATCTACAAAACTAGGTGGAATATCCATATAGACTTCTTCTGCTAGATCTTCATGAAGAAAGGCATTCTTCACATCAAATTGATGAAGAGGCCAATCCAAATTTGCAACAAGAGAGAGTAAAATTCTCACAGAATTCATCTTAGCAACCACTGCAAATGTCTTTTGGTAATCCACCCCATAAGTCTGAATGAAGCTCTTAGCAACCAGTCTTGCTTTGTATCGTTCTATGGAACCATCTGCTTTATGTTTTACTGTGTACATCTACTTACACCCAACTAGATTTTTGCCTCTAGGTAACTCTACTAACTCCCAAGTTCCACTCTTGCTGAGAGCTCTCATCTCTTCCATTATAGCATGTTTCCATTCACGAATAGAAAAAAACATCCTGAAAATTGGTAGGTAAACTCACAGAAGACACTTTAGACAGAAAAGCTTTATATGAGGAAGACAGATGAGAATAAGTGACATGATTACTAATAGGATGTTGAGTACATGACCTAACCCCCTTCCTAATAGTAATGGGAACATCAAGATCTGAAAAAGCAGGAATAGAAGCACGAGAATCAGAATTAGCTGGACTCCCAGTAGAGGTGGGTGACTCTGGATACTCATCCGGAGAAGAAGTTGGCAGTAGAGGAAGAAAAGTAATCTCTTGCATCCAGGTGATTTGCTATCTGTCCTTATCCCTGATATAAACTTTGCCTGCTTCCTTTTTCTCAACAACTGTTGGCTCATCATCCTCTATCTGTTTAACAGGAACACGAATCTCTTCACACCAAGGCTCTCCCTGGAGGGATGACTATGATACCGGGGGGGTCGGAAAATAGGGCTGAGACTCAAAGAAAGTGACATCTATGGAGACAAACCATTTGCGAGTGGGAGGATGATAACACTTATAACCCCTTTTTGGTGACAGAATAACCTAGAAACACATTTGAAGAGACCTAGGATCCAATTTACCACGAGTGGGTGAATGATTATGGGCAAAGCAAACACAGCCAAAAGTCTTAGGAGGAATGGAGAACCCAGAAGGGGTAGACCCAAACAAAATTTGAAGAGGTGTTTGTTTTTTAAGAACTTGGGTAGGAAGACGATTAATCAAATAAGCGGCAGTGAGAACCGCGTCCCCCCAATAGGATCGAGGAACCCGGATCTCAAAGAATAGACAACGGGCGATGTCACGACCCAAACCCACCCCTATAGGTTTAGTGTCGCAACCGGCCAGTAATCTGCAATTACCGAAGGCCTGACTGAGCTAAGTAAGCAAACGGGGCTAGCGGAAGCTAATATGTAAGAAAACAAAACGTCCAATGAGCTATGAATTTACATGAGACAAAACATATTGCTATATATATACATATATACACGCAGAAGTATAACATACTATTAGAAGTTTGTCTAAAAAGACAAACAAAAGGGGAAAGTTACTCCCATTGACAACAATTATGATGCTAGTGACAACCTGACCAAAACACACGAGTGCATAACAAAAGGGTGAACACTGGCCACACCAAAACTTAGGTAGATGGGAACCTCGCAGTGAGGCATGGTGGTTAGCTTGACAAAACCAGAGTAAGACCGACGCCACTACGTCCTTTCCTGAGCTAGATCACCTACATAGTATACCAAAATATGAGCTAGGGCCCAGTGAGTAACAACTGAATAAAGAGATTTTGAATGATAATTATAACACAAAATAAAACACAAACTAAGCAGGTTCATACGACATTTGAGAAGCATAACATTTCGCGTAGTATATTCAAAAGTAGTAAATACAAGCAGTCTAGAAGACCGAACAGATGGTCATGACGACTGGACAGGCGGTCAGGAAGACCGAACAGATGGTCATAAAGACCGAAGATCAGATATGTTAGCTATTGCCATATTAAACAGGAGTTCCATGAAATGGAACTGACAGAACTGTACTCATATGAAGAAGTGCTAGGGTTGTCATAGTAAATAATGGAAACTAGGATAGAATTATCATTCATCCATATGAGAAATATATTGGAATAACGCATAAGTTGAAGCAGAGAAAAGATAATTTAAATCAAATATATATTTACAGCAGTGTTACTCACAGTGGGTTTCGCGATGCAGGTGACTGGAACTTGGTGTTTGAGCTACACAGACAAATACAAGCGTAGAACACTTAATTTTCCATACAACTAGCTAATTAGTTTCATCTCTTAAACGTTGATTGGTCTGAAAGTCGTTCACCCCTGTTAAATGCTTTTGCAATGCAAATGGACACTAATTACAGATGTAAATTATGTTAACGGAGGCTCAGGAGTGGGGTAAATAACACAGAAAAATAAAACCGAGGTTGTAAAACTGCCGTACGTGCGGGGCCGCTTCATTTTTCTGTAAGAGAGTTAGCTAGCTAAAATGAAACCGTAGGTCTAATAGAGTTAGCTATTGTAGTTTTAGAGAAGAGAAAGAGTTAGGGAATGAGTTAGACTTCATTCCCTTTTATATTGATAATTGAGCAATTACAAGCATAGTTTGAGTAATCAAAAAAGGAATGAATAAGAATACAACCAATTATTTCCTATTCTAATATTTCCTATTCTAACAATTTTTTATTCTAATAGCTATTTGTGAGCTGAGTGGGTGAGAATAGACAGACGACTACTGAGTATTCTGTGCTGGCGTGAACTAACTGGTTCTTCTCCTCCGAACAATTGGTGGGAGAAATACTAACATTGGCTGACCGTCAACTAGGTAGGTGTTTGGGGTAAACTAAAAAAGTGTACTTTTTTTTATCTACATACATTTATTTGGGTCACATCTATCCAAGGTTCTGAAAAGCGGTTGCGGTCACCGTAATGGTAGCGGTGGTGCGGTTGCGGGGTATAAAGGCCGTAGCGTAATGGTTGCGGTAACCGAAATCGTGAATTTTTTTATTTTTCACACAATTTGAAAAAAACTTACCGATACGCACTTTTTTTTTCCATGATCATATTTATTGGGTTTTAAAATAAATATTGATCAATTTTTATAAATTTTTAAGTTTGATCCAATATATTTCATATTTTTAAATCACCATAAACTAAGTTTTTTACATTTTATTTTAATAATTAATAACTTTATATTATATAAAAAAATCAATCACTAACTATTATATATAAGATAAACAATGACAAAAGTAAGAGAATAAATAAAAGCCTAAATATATATATATATATTAATCAAGCCAAATAGATAATGACCATACTTATTATTATTATTATTATTATTATTATTATTATTATCAAACAATATATAGATAAATACACACAAACAAAATGGTTGAGTGATAACAGCTGAATAGAATAGCATAGGTCTTACAACTTTAATAAATCAATAACATGTTCTTCATCTTCCCTTTTCTCTCTCTATCTCTTGTTCCTCCATCTTCCCTTTTCTCTCTCTATCTCTTTTCCCCCATCTTCCCTTTTCTCTCTCTATCTCTTTTCTCCTATTTTCAACTTTTTTTTTTTTTTTTTTTTTTGTGTTTTTTCGAAAGAAACAATTCGGAACCATTACGTAACGGTGCATAACAGGTCATTATGACCGTTACGGCACCGTTACGACCTCTATAGCAGCCGTTACAGCCGATACACCTGTGAATCTCAATCACACTGCAAAAGCGGCCGTAATGGGTGGCGGTAACTACCACAACCATTACGTAACGGTTGCGGCCGCTTTTTAAAACCTTGCATCTATCAATATCTCCTCTCTACTTTTATAACTACTTTATCTACTTTTCTACACATTTTTTTTTATAAAAAGTCAAAAAGTACACTTATTTAGAACATCCCAAACCACCCCTAGATCTTAGATTTTGCAAAGTCTACCAGAACAAGTCCACAAAACTTGGAGGGATATCAAGTCTTTCCGAAGCTATGATTGCAAAACTACCTCGCAAAAGAAATAAGGAAAACAATAATCAAAAACAAGACAGCACTTTGGCCGAATTTGCAACAGTTATGATCACGGACAAAAGATTGTGTATCCCACTAAATTCTGTCTCCACAAATTGATATCAACTATACCACTGATACGGTGCATTCCTGTACAGTTTCACTGTAAAGTACATACCAAGAAAGCAGAGCCAAAACGCCCCTATGAGGGGGGGAGGGGGGTAGGGTTACCTTGTCCTAATTTTCACATGATTTAGGGTTTTACTACTTCAAGCAAGTAGTTTCACAAAGTCCTGCATACGGGTGAGCATCCTGTCCTATGTTAGAACAATCACTATGGCTTTACTATATGCAGCTAGGTCGAATGGTCGAAAAGGATACCTCGGTAAGATTACCTAATATACCTCTCACATCTAACACCGAGAAGTGAAAGGAGAATCAAGCGGTACGACAGTAATCCAGATTTGAGGGTTGTGTTTCCAACATGGCAGAGCCCACTACTGGCCAGCCCCCTTACTCTCTAGAATATGGGATGGAAGCTGTTTTGCCGGTTGAGAGGGAAGTACCGTTGCTGAGAATCGTATGAGTGAACCCGGACCGAACTACGTAAGGCTTGATTCCAACCTTTGGGATACATAGGCAACTTCATACCAAAGTTCGGCCATAACCATTTCCAACTCAACCGTCCTGTCCATTTTTGTGATCGTTCCATCTTTTTCAGTCATCTGTTAACTTGGTTGTGTTACCTCTATTTGGCAAAAAGGCCAGTTGCAAGATAGAGCAGTGATGGTGAATGCAGTTGTGGGCAGTTATGATCTTTCGATTCAGGGCCATACGCCTTAAGGATTGATTCTATGTGTGTTAAGTAGTGACCATTTCCGAAAATGGTTTTGAAAAGTTTTAATGAATTGATTTTCTCAAAATTTTACCTTTTATAACACAGACCATTATTTGGACTAAAAAGGAAAATTTCAGTACTCACAATTTTAATTACATGATTTCAACACCAGTATATTCTCCGACTCGCAAGCTAAATCAAAGTTGCTTTCACATCATAAAAATTTGAAAAGAAAAGTCAAAGTAATAAACTAGGGGCACAGATGAGTCAGGTGCCAGTCCTCTGCCTCCTGCTCGCGTTCTCAGAAGTCTCTGCAGCCAAGGATGGCCTAACCTGTGTCTCATCCTCTAGCCGAGCCAAGCACTTGCTAGAAAAGGCATAACTGAAGCTAACAGCATGGACCAGAAAGTCTCTCGTCCTCCAAGCAACGAAGTATCGAGCCAGGTGCGAAGCACAAACTGGAAATGAAGCAAGGTATTCCACCGCCTCATGTGGACAAGTCTGATCATGTCCAAACTGACGTCTGAACTGGAATGGAAAATAGAACACACGGTGCGTGAGGCCAATCAACTATATACCCGGCTATCGGGACATGCTGTAGCCCATCTCAATCAAATTAAGCCAGGGGTAACGCCAAGCAATGTCAACCGCAGATCTGCTGCACATCCAGTTGCACCACAATCACTTTGTGGGAAAGTCCACTAGCTGCGGATGAAAGAAATAGGATCTGGCCGATACTCAGGGCAATGGTCCACCATCTTCAGCTTATCCATCAGCCACACCTGAGAAATGATGAAAATAAAGAGAGATTAAAGAATAGAGAGGTGTACGTTGAGAGAAAAAGTAAGGAAAGGGTTTTGAGGAAAAAATAGAGAGCGAGTGCTGAGTGATGTGAGAAATCATAAATAAGAAAGGGTGGGAAACAATACCTGGAGAAGCAGTGGACTACCTGCAAACCGAGAAGTCTCTTGCCGATGGAAGGCATCCAAACCCATCAAAGTTTCGGCCAATGCTAAGCTTATGCAACTCTTACCCTCATTGAGACGTTGGGTCACCTCGATCAACCTAATGCTAGCTCTGCTACAACTAGGAGCAAGTAGGAAGTGTGCAAGTAAACATAAGCAGATGGCATGTTGACGATAACCTCACCAGAGAAGGTCACTCTGTCTCCAATGCCAAAAAATCGATGAATCAAGCCGGGTATATCCAATTCCTTGTCATGAGCCAAGGATCGCGCTTCGTATAAAGTAAGCCCACACATCCGTTCAAGAGTCCGTGCATGACCAAAACGGGGTTGAGGCATAATCTCCTCATCACGCCGGGACTCCATCAATGCTTGAAACTCTTTGAGAGTAGGACACATTTCTTGTGCCCTGACGCGAAACACGTGTGTAACCGGTTCCAGCAGCGTGAAGGAACGGAAAACAAAGCGAAGTATGACTCAACGGAAAAAACGCGTTTATGCTGAAACCACGAAAATTTACCTTTTCTGTGCCGTCCAAAGTGGCTGTCCAAAGTGGCCATCCAATCCTTGAGCCTCTCGGCAAGAAATGTTTTTCAAAGAAAACTGCAAAAAAGATGGTGTTCTGTCGAAAGAATGAGCAAGAAGACCTTTATAGAGGATAAGTTTGTGTGAGTGGCTGATAGCTGTTGCTAGCTGTCCAGCCACATGCCTTTTCTTTATTGTTTTTTGCACTTAGTGGACGTAATTATCACTTTTGAAAAAAAATGAATAAAGAATGGCAAGGTAATGTAAAAGATGTTAAAGTTGGAATAAAAGTGGTAAAAAAGTAATAAAATTGAGTTAGGTTCAATCGAACGTTATATTGAACCCATTGATTCTTGAACCATTACATACTCTTTAGTGATGTTAATGATTTAAGAAGAAATGTCTACCACTTCCCTTAAGGTAACTCCATAATAGAGGAGGTGTTGTTGGTCTTTTATTTTCATTTATTGACCTTTTGTCCTATCAGTTCATAGATTATCGTGCAACAACTTTGCGACAATTGATGATTTGTGAATCGAATCTACTCCTCCGTTGATCAGTTTCATGATAGGGAGAGGCAGAGAGGATAAATATCTCCTGGAAACACTTTGTTTTTTATCTGTTTCAATTCTGTGGCAGTAGGGCAGTACCCAAAACAGTGTCTTGCTGGCTGACCACCTTTTTGTCCGACCGACCACTTCGTGAGGCCGGCCGGCCACATTTTGTTGTGCAAGCAGTGTCATTTTTATGGCAGAACATAGTAGAAGTTGGGACAAAAATAGAATAATTTTCTGACTGCAAACAGAACAGATTTTGGTAGCAAAACAGAGAGGTTTTTGGGAGGACATTCTCATTTGTGCACGCGCGACTCTTCATTTCCCGTGGTCCCTTTAAAATTAATGCTTTGATAGTAGTATGTTTAAATTAATTAGATTAGTTCGAAATTATAATAGCTAGTTAAATTTAGTTATTTGTAATAGCTAGTTAAATTAGTTAATTTGGTGTTGTAATAATTAGGTTAAATTCGGACATTTGGACCCTCTTGTATGAGGGCAAACTTGTAATATTGTGTATGTCTTCCAACCTCCATTCTTTCTTCCTTTTATTTACTTGCTTATGATGGATTGCATGTAGTATCATATTTTTGGTCTCATATCATTACCATGTGTAAATATCCATTTTTGCATGCATTGGGTTCGATTCATCAGTCTAACTTTATTGTCATTTCCTACTTACTTGAATATATGCGCTAAACGCATGCTTTGAATTGAGCCATATGTCATTTTAAGAAACCGAACCTAGTAGTTGCATTTTGTATGCATTGCATTACTTACTTACATATTAAAACATGCATTTTTCTAACAATTTTCTCCTATTTTGACTTGCCTCGGCTGAGTACTAGGTGTGCATTTTTGCTTTGCCATATTGCATAAATGTTTGTGTTGTCATAACAAGCATATTACCATAAAATTGAGTGCTTATTTGATATACTTCTTGAATGTCGGTGGATGAAGGCTATTTTGCTTAAGTTGAGATGCATTTGAGTAATGTATATATGAGCTCGCTTTTTCAAGTGACACATATTCAAAACACTTTTCAAACAAGCATGAAATCAAAGTATTTCAAAGTAAGTGAAATAGTCTATACTTATGTGCCTCACATAGTAATCGGAACAAGAGCATATGATGTACATAAAAATCATATCATGATTAGTAGAGACCGATCTTTGATCGGGTGAGTGGGGTGCTCAATTCATGACCTTCCCCTCTCATACCTAAGTTCCCGAGCCGAGACACTTTGGCTATGACGGACAAGTGACCTTTGGCATGAGTTACGGGTTTCCTAAATATTTCAAAAATATTTAGGTGGCGACTCTGAAATCTGGCAATACAGTCCATTTTTGACATCTCTGATGACACATGAATTTTCTAAAGATTTGTCGGATTTGGACTCTCATTTGTGTTTTTCTATTTCACATTGCATTTGTGAAACCAGATTCAGAATCACAAGAGTCTGAACTGTAGGGCTATCGTATCCAAGTAAACTAAACCCTTCCGAGGAGCACGAAAAGCAAGCTACAGAGACAGACGCCAACATACCTCCAGCACCTATGGTGAAGAGGTGAATCTGTTTTAAAGAGACTGTGGTATCACACAGGGTTGGGTTTGCTTTCTTTTCCTTATTTTTGTTATATTAAAGTTGTATGATTAGTCCCATGATTTCTTATTTTGTAAATTAATTTAATTAAATATGAATCTGTTTATTTGTTATTTAAATACACAATTTATACAACAATCTTAAAACAAATTATACGTTTCTTATGATATTAGACAAATAGATTCATGTTTTATTCGGTACTGCTAAGAATTTCAGCATGTATATAGTTACTGTGTCCTATATGTTAGAAAGTCTAATTGTCCTTAGTGCATCACATCGTGTTGTTGCATTTGTGAGTATTAAATAAATAGTGCACTGTCCCTGTATTATGTTATTATGTAATAATATTGTAGGAACTGCTATGATTCCCATGAAGTGTAGCCGCAAGAGATGCAGTGCATGATAACTTGATAAGAACTTTATGCTATTGATGATTAGAAATTCATTTGTTATGTTTCAATTTTTCAATTTAATAAGAATGCTTTTTGTCTCTAGCATATTTTGCATGCTTATTTGGTGCTAGTATAATTTTATGAGCATGATTCATAGTTTCCTACCATGTTTTACATGTCTTTTTATTTTATAATTTTATAATATAATTTGCATGCTCATGAGTGTTTTTTTTTTTTTTATAGTTAAAATTGACATGCTAATTAGGTTATACTTTTCTAGTATAATATTCATGGTCATATTTTCTAGATTTTAGTTTATATTACATGCTTATCGGTTTCTAGATTTGTAAAGTATAATTTGCATGCTAATTGTTTTCTTATTTCTAGATTTATATGTTAATTGTTAGAATTATTTACATGTTTAGTGTGTAATAATTTTATATAACTTATGGCTATTAAATTGGAGTTATAAGTTTTGGTAACTTGTCTAGCATTTTAATTCACTAGTTAATTTTGCTAGGAGGTTTTAAATAATTTATTGCTTTTGCAGTTTTTTTCATTTATTTGTTTTGTATTTTATTGTGTTTTTCTACTAACTTTCTTTACATAAATACCTATGCGAAAGGGAATGGGAAAAAATATAAAACCAAATGAATAGAATTTGGGACTGTAAAAACAAAAGTTTTGGATTACTAACCTTTTTGTTGAACAAAAATACATATACGTGGAAAGGAGTTTTGGACAAAATAGTATCCTAATTGGATTGATTTATTATTCTTTATATTTGAAGCAATTTTTTGCTTGAGTTTTCGTGGTAGTTTGATTTTTACTTTGTAATAGTTTCATCATAGTGAAAGGAAAGGAGAACGAAAGAAATTATAAACCTTTGGGTTTAGAGAAAATCTTTGAGATTAATTTTATTATTTCCAAACTAGTTTGGTTTTTTGTAATAGAAACCAGAGTTTAGCCTTAGCTAAAGAGTATTTCTGATTTATATTCAGAAATGACAATTAAGATGGATTTGGTTTCAAACCTTTATGGTTAGAGAAAGTCTTTGGATTTAATCTATTTATTTCCAAAGTGGTAAAAAACCAAGTTTTGGTAAAGTCTTTGGTTATAATCTGATCATTTCCAAAGTATTTTGTTTTGGGAAAATAAATCAAATTTTATCATTAGCTATAATATTTTGATTTTTATTAAGAAATAATGGGCTTAATTCCCAGAGTATCGGTTAACTTTTATAAGTGGTGTAATTCTGGTAGCAATTTTTAATTGCTTGTAAGTTTTATATAAACTTGGTTTGTTTAACCTAGTTTATCCCCTAAAAAAAACTTAATTCTAAATTTGTTTCTCATGGACTAGGAGTCAATATGCTCTTAAAAGTTTTGTCTGAGGTTAACTGGGTCTTAAGTGGGACCGGTGTGACCCCTCCAGTCTTCTTGGAAACTTTCCTGACCATGTTCGATTCTAGGATAAGTGGTGAGATCAATTTTGAATTAAATTTTAGACTTCGGGATTTTTTAGTGTTAAGTTCAGTTTCTGGTAAAACAGAATAGTGAAATTCTATTATGATTTTTCAGAAATGGCTTCAAAAGGTGACAATAGAAAATTTTGTTCCACCTAACAATTTTAAGCTTTGCGAGGTTCTTAAAGGAAGATCTAAAGACTTCAAATGTGATTAAAAGAAATCATAAGATTACATGATAATATCTTTGAATTAATCAGAGGCAATTAGTATGTTATCCTTGGATTAGCATGTATGATTGCTACGTGACTTTGCTTAAGAGCAAAGATGAGACAACCCGTTAGGGTGGATGAATGTATTTTTAAAATTTTTATGATTCTGAATATATTCTTGAATTGGTGGCTCCTAGTGAGTGCAAAATCACTGATCACAGAACTTGTGAGGGAAAAGCAATTCTCTCCGCGAATTACATTCTGAATAGAATATCTCGGAAGAAAGTGAACAAGATTCCATATGAATTATGGAAAGGCCGTAAGCCTTCTTATAATTTCCTATGAATGTAGGTGTGTCTTGCAAAAATAGCGGTACCTACACCCAAGTGGGTTAAGATAGGTCCGAAAACCGTGGAATATATATTCATTGGTTATGCATAGCATAGTAGTGCATATAGGTTTCTTGTGCACAAGTCTGCTATTTTAGATATACACAAGAATATTGTAATGGAGTCAAGGAATGCGCCTTTTTTTAAGGACGTGTTTCCTTGCCAAATCCGTGGTGAGGATCAAGGATTTGAGAAAGAACTTGAAGATGATCCTAGTGATATCGATCAAGATGGAGTAAAAGGGCTAGGATTTCCAAGTTCTTTGGTCCGGACTTCTTGACTTGTATGTTAGAGGGAGAACTTCGCACTTTCCATGAAGTTGTGACTTCACCAGAAAATCCTTTGTGGAAAGAAGCGATTAAAAGTAAAATTGACTCCCATCTTATAGAACTATACCTGGGAGTTAGTTGATTTACCCCCTAAGCAGTAAGGTCTTGGGGAGTAAGTGGATCTTTAGAAGAAAGATGAAGGCCAATGGGTCAATTGATAAATATAAAGCTAAGCTAGTTATCAAAGAATATAGGCAGCGAGACGCCTGGATTACTTTGATACGTATTCACCTGTGACAATGATTACATCCATTCGCATGGTAATTGTGATAGCAAGTTTTACGTGGTCTAGAGATACATCACATGAATGTAAAGACAGCTTTCTTAAATGGAGATTTAGATGAAGAAATCTATATGGAGCAACTCGAGGGGTTTTCAGCTCCAGAGCAAAATAAGAAAGTTTGTAAGCTTGTTCAAGTCCGTTTGAAGCAAACTCCTAAACAATGGCACGAGAAGTTTGACAACACTATGCTGTCAAATGGTTTAGGATCAATGAGTATGACAAGTGCATATGTGTCAAAGACATTGACAAATGTTATGTCATTTTGTGTCTATACGTTGATGACATACTCATTATTGGTAGTAATGATGAGATGATTAAAATTGCCAAGAGATTATTAAACTCTAAGTTTAACATGAAAGATATGGGCCTTGCAGATGTGATTCTGGGTATTAAGATTATCAGAACATCTGGTGGTATTGTACTTTCTCAATCTCATTATGTTGGGAAGATACTTGAGAAATTTGGTAAATTAGATACGAGTGTGTCTAGGACACCAGTAGACTTGAGTCTACATTTAACCAAGAATAATGGTGAGAGTGTCTCTCAGCTAGAATATTCTCTGGTCATTGGAAGTTTAATATATCTGATGAGCTGTAGAAGACCGGATATGCCTACTCTATTAGCAGGCTTAGTAGATACACGAGTAATCCTAATACTACTCATTGGTAGGGCATTATGCGGGTGTTGGGTTATCTCCGCTACACCCTAGATTATGAACTGCATTATACCAGATACCCAGCAGTACTAGAAGGGTATAGTGACGTTAATTGGATATCTGATATAAAAGACTCCAAATCCACTAGTGGTTATGTTTACTCCTGGACGGGCAGCCGTGTCTTGAAAATCTTCCAAGCAGACGTATATATCGAGATCATTGATAGAATCTAAGTTTATAACTTTAGATAAAGCAACTGATGAAGCTGAATGGCTTCGCCAATTTGTTGAAGATATTTCACGTTGACCAAAACCTGTGCATGCTATCTGTGTTCATTGTGATAGACAATCAGTGATTGGACGGGCACAGAGTAATATGTATAATGGAAAGTCTAAACATATCCGTCGTAAACATAATTTTATATGACAACTACTCTCTAATGGAGTTGTCTCTCTAAACTATGTAAAGTTTAAGGAGAACATTACGGATCTGTTAACTAAAGGGTTAACTCGAGAGTTAGTAAAAACGTCGTCAAGAGGAATGAGGTTAAGGCCTTTAGTTAATGTTACCGGAATAGAAAACCCAACCTAGCTGACTGGAGATCCCAAGATCTAGTTTCAAAGGGACAATCTAACTGCGTGTAACGGGTGAGTCACTGAAGAGGTAAATCCTCTTGCCCATTCCTTTATTCAGTGATACCCTATGGGGTGGAAGGTTAAGCTAATGCTTTTAATGCCCTAAATGGTGTGAATAATTACCTGTGGTATAATGAAATACCTTATATGGGTCACCTATGTGAGTGCGAAGTGAGGCCTTTTCTTTAAGAATTGACAAGGCCGAATTCTTTAAAACACTCACTGAACTAGGCTAGTGTTCCAGCGCTATGCCAGACACGCCAATGAGAACAAGAACAATGGTTGGAGTAACTCTTGTGTGAGGTTTATTGTCTTGGTTTACACAAATGGCAGAACAGTTCAAGACATCACGTTCACTGGTGTGGGTGAGAGGTGGTTGGAGATAGTCTGGGAAGATGGCAGGCAACTTCAATGGACTGAGATCACCGGAGGTGGAGAGGAGGAGGTCAAGGCAAGCTTGGAGAGGGAGAGATTGGTAGTGATGGACCTTGACCACTAAAGTAGAATGTGAGGAGGAGTGTTTAAGTGTGAGACTTAGTGTGTTAGAATTACGGAGTATTGTTGTGGTGAAGTGAAGTTTTTTACTGCATATACGATACGTTATATAAGCCACAAGAGTATTGGAGCCCAAGCAACCTGTTGAACAGGTAGCTCGTTCTTCCCAGCTCTGCCAGAAGTGTTATAAGCCCTTCCATCGTCTGTGGCTTGACGACAGGCGGAAAGCAACGTTTCATGGCGGGGGGAAAGTAATGTTTCGTATATGCATTGGATGACATGAATGTAAGGTCGTTGTTGCCTCTTCTCCAAGCCTGGTTAAGATGGAGTTGTCTTAGCAAGAAAACAACCATCTCGACGATCCCATGACCTTAGCCGCCAGTCCAATATCCTCTAATGATCCCGATCAGTAGTGCCTAGACAGTGTGTATCAGTGTATATAATTGTAAAAATTGTAGTAAAGAGCAAATAATTGTAGTCCTTTTTGTATTTATTTTTGTCTCTTTGTATTTACTTTTAGGTAGACTTTTCAAAAAGCCTATGACTAGGCTTGCCTAAAGAGTTAGAAATTTTACAACTTTTTGGACGTAAAGTCTTGCAAAGTTAGATATGTTAGATAAGAAGTTAGATATGCATTAAGTTATATTTTGTTTGTATTCTCACATTGTAAGTCTATATATTGGCCTTTATGCTAACATAATGAAGTATGTAAATTCCCTTCAACTTCTCTCCATCTTTTTGCTTTCTTCTTTCTCTATCATAATTCCTTATTCTATAACTCCACCATAATTCCATAATAAAAATAGAAAAAAGTTCCTTTCCTTTTTTGTTTTGTAATTGGTATCAGAGCTTGGTGAAGAGCTTTTGAAAGCAAGATCAAGCTATGTAAGTATTTCTATCTATGTATTAATTTTTGATATATATACAAGTTTGTATGGTGTGTTTTATGTTTAAAAAAAAAAAAAAAAAATTTAAGTAAAAATTCCGTCTAAGTTTTTTGTGCATCATTTGTATTTTATATCTTCATAATTAGTTATTTCATTTATAGTTGTTGTAAAACCTATATGCTTGGTGTATGTCAAAGCCCATATACTCATTAAGATCTTTTGACTATTGGCCATAATTAAGTCTTTAAGATCATAAAAGAGAGGTTTTAGGCACCAGATAATACACTAAAAGGGTCTTAGGTACCAACAACAATCTAAAATGGCAATTAATTCTGACGAGATAATATGCTTTGGAAATACAAAAAATAATGTTAATAATAAATATGATCATAGTTTGCATATTATTAAAGAACCTGCAAATATAAATAGTGTGTGTTCTAGTTTAAATAATATTACTGATATTATGTGTTCTTGGTTTTCTAAATTAGATAAAAATCAAAAAATAAATCAAAATTATCTAGAGACTAAAGTTGAGTCTATAGAATCTAAAATAGATAATTTGGGTTCTATAATAAATATTGACTTAAATAAAGAAGCAAAAAACCAAATAAATAATTTGGTGACCAAATTGGAAACTATATCCTTCATAAACAATGATGGAATGAATAGTCCAGGAGATAGTCACATCCCTAAGCTATTTTATGGTACAGAAGATATTATGGTACTTCAAACCAATACCTATTTTATGGTACAGAAGATATTATGGTACTTCAAACCAATACCTATAATAGGACTGAATATGAAAATATTGTTGAAATATTGGATTATTGGAGAAATTATATAAAGACCCAGATTTAGGTATTGATGAAAGAAATAGGCTACTAGATCAGATAAGAGAAACTTATCTAGAAAATGAAGCCCTTTTACAACATTTTAATTATGATATTAATATATCAACTAATGATGATGATAGCCAATTATCTTCATCTGAAGAATCAATAGATCAAGATATTTCATCAGAAATAAATAAAGGGAAAAGAAAGGCAGAAGAGCCAATTGATCCTAAATTATTTGGCACATGGGGAGATGGAGAAAATTTTGACTTTATTCAAACAAATGAAGTTAAAAATGATATTGGAAGTACCTCCAATCCTACACCTGAGTCAGTAATATCTAGAAAAGATAATAATCATAAGTATCCAATAGCTCAAAATAGTACTTATTTAGACTTGTCTCATGTTCCACTTAAGGATCAGGAACAAGCAATTGATGATTGGGCACAATCCTTGTCCATCATTATTATCAATTATAAAAATAGTTGGTCAAAGGAAAATTCCTTGACTATATTGCAGCAACTCTCCAGGGAGATGTGTTACAATGGTTAAGACAGTGGGAAAAATCTGAAATTGGAAAAAGTCAAAAAACGGCTTTGTTAACAAATTTTCTCACACTTGACACAATTTTAGCTGAATTTGCAAAAATCATAAAAGAAAATTTATGTGGTTTTGCAGGAGATACTAATTTGCAAGCCGATGCACATTATATTTTGACTAAATTAGAATTATGTAATATTTGTCTTTTTGAAGACTATGTTCAAACTTTTAAAAAATATTATTATCTTATCGATCCACCAGCAAATCAACCCTGGTTAGATCAATTTTTTCATAAACTCCCTAATCCATGGGATGAGTTATGTATTAAAACATATTCTGATTTTCTCAAAAAAATGGGGAAGGAAGAATATGATAATCTTGGTTTTTGCATTAATCTTGTTCTAGGACTGATAGCAGATCGGTGTCTAGAAGTAAAGGCGAAAAAACAAATAAAAAATCAAATTTCTAACTCACCATATAGTCAAAAATGTTGTGATAAAATTTTAAAAGAAAATTAGAAAATTGGTTGTAATACATTTTCTAAAAGAAAATGATTTTCCAAAAAACGTAGAAAATATAAATGGAAACCTTGGAAAAAGAACAAAACTTTTTCAAAAAAGAAAAAGTATATTCGAAAAAAGAAACCAACAAGTGTTTCAAAAAAGAAAACTTGTAAATATTACATTTGTAATGAAGAAGGTCACTATGCACCCGAATGCCCAAAACGGGGAAAAAGTGCAAAGAAAATGATCAAAGTCCTTGAAGAATAAGATTTTGAAATAATATATGGCGAAGAAATTTCAGATGAAGAAGAAATCTTGTACGAAATTTCTAGTGATAAAGAAAGTTCAGATGAAGAACTAATCTTCATGATGACTACTAATAGTCAAGAAATATCTCAAGGAGTAGATAATATATCTCAAGAAGAATTACAGGCAATTCGACTTGGAGATGTAATCGGAGAAGAAAAAACTTTTACCGACGAAGAATTAGCAAAATTCGAAAAAATGCAAGAAGTTGCTATTCCAGAAATTTATAAACTTTCAAAATTCAACTTCTTTTCAGCAAGAGTGTTCGAACAATATAGTGGTAACACTCAAGCAAAATGGTCAGAAGAAGGAAATATTGATATTCCTTTTTTTGATAAGAAAAAGGTTGCAAGATGGAAAAAGAAATATCCTGAAATTCAATATATTCATATTGGATTAATTCAAGTAACCATAACAGCCTTATTCCCCCAAGGGATAGATACTCCTATTTTGGCAGTAATTTTTTATAAAAGATTTTCCGACTCAATGAAAGCAATCATTGGAGGAATTCAGTCTAATTTGGCTAATGGAGTAGTTTGGTTTAACGTCAGACCAAATTTCTTTATTTCCATAAATGATCCTAATCTTGAAGATACAATCAGAATAAGAATTAAAACACAAGGATTAGGAATGAAATCAAATTCTCATGATTTGGCTATTCGTTGGAAAACAATTCACGAATTAACCAAATTTCCTGAAACAAAAACAAAATCAAACGATAATAAAATCGTTGAAATCTTTGAACCAAGACCATTTGACACGGTAATACAACCTCGTCTAATGAATTGAAGCGATTTAGAAGTCCCTCGACAATGGTTAATCCAAGACTTAGTGGGACAAGGAGAATCTTCTAAAACAAAAAAACCTGCACAATTACAAATGCAGGCATCAGGAAAAAATTTATATATTGAAAATACAATTCCAAAAATTAAAAGATCAACTTCTGTATTTGAAAAGGATTTTCCTAACAAATCATTTTCAAAGTTAAGTATTGGAGAATCAAGTAATAATTCTAATCAAGAATCTATTACTTCAAACAATGTTCAGATTTCTATTTTTCCAAGAACAAGAAAATTTGAACATATTAAGTCTGCATATATGTATCATTTTCAAACAAAAAATGATGATATTATTTTTTCTCCTAGCCAAGGAAAAAGAAGATATACATATGTATTGGGAACATTTAACTTTGCAGGTTATAAACCCTATAGCCTCAGTGTCCTTATAGATACAGGAGCTACAGTCAGCTCATGTAAATGGAATGCCATGCCAAAAGAAAAATGGACATTAATGAAACATCCAATTTTAGTTACTGGAATAGATGGCAACCATACTTCCATACAATTCAAGGCTAAAAATATAGCTATTTGGTTAAATGATAGCAAATTCATTATACCAAAAATTTTATGTTTTCCTTATATGCATGAAATTATGATAGAGAAAGAAGAAAGCAAAAAGATGAAAAGAAGTTGAAGGGAATTTACATACTTCTTTATGTTGGCATAAAGGCCAATATATAGACTTACAAGGTGAGAATACAAACAAAATATAACTTAATGCATATCTAACTTCTTATCTAACATATCTAACTTTGCAAGACTTTACGTCCAAAAAGTTGCAAAATTTCTAACTCTTTAGGCAAGCCTAGTCATAGGCTTTTTGAAAAGTCTACCTAAAAGTAAATACAAAGAGACAAAAATAAATACAAAAGAACTACAATTATTTGCTCTTTGCTACAGTTTTTACAATTATATACACTGATACACACTGTCTACCCTCCCCGATTTTCAAAGAGATAGACTGTTGTAGATAAGTTTTGGCTGAGCTGTTTTGTCGTGTAGCGTCGGCTGAAAGGATGTGGCTGATCACTTTCCGCCAAATAATGCAGGTTGCTCCACGTGTCCTGGATAAGGTTGGAGTCGATCAGGAGACAGCTGCATTTGATAGTGGGGTCCACTATGCTTCCATCCTGTTGATGAGATTGTGATATTCTTCATCAGTCTCTGATGGAGGGGAATCCGGATCTTGGCTGTATTGCTCATTCCAGAATTGTTCTACATCATTCGCGGTCATGGCTAGCTCCAACGGAAGATCCAAATTATTTCTCTTTTTGAGATTTATTAACATGTCAAGAGCCTCATTAATTTGCGCTGGAGACCTTTGATATGTTATGGGAAAATGGGTTACAAATAATATTCTTCCATCTGTAACCATGAATGGCAATTTTGCTGAGCCATGGATGTTGGACGCTGCTTGTGAAACAGATATTAGACTGTCTATCCAATATTCTGTCAAAGAAAGTTTTTGGATATTTTCCAATCGCTCTCTCCGGTGATCTTCATCTAAATAATCATCTTCAAATTCAAAATCTTCAGTTTCTTTAAGATACCAAATCTGGTATGGTTAGAAAAAAAAGTTTTCGTTCTCGCCAACCAACAGTGCTGGAGATCCAAAAAGTAAAATATTTGCTCCATCGAAAGCCTTTTACTATCCATGACAGCATTGTTTTGATGATCATGGGATAATCTATCCATTGGATTGGATCTAAAATTTGGAAAATAACTTGATTAGTTATTCCCCAATCTATATCCTCAAAAAACCACGTCATGGTTTGCCATGATGGTTATTTTGGAAATTTTATCTTTCAAATTTAATTTATCATAAGATCGTTCTAAGATTTGTCTAATCTTATCATGATGATCTTCAACTCGATTTTTGATTAACATAAAAATTTCTTTTGGAAGCAAAGTTCTTGCTTTTTCAAAAAGACAAATTCTTTTTATTTGTTCAAAAACTAGATCAGAAAACTCATCTGATATGAGGTCTGATAGTTGAAGAAAATTGTTTATTTTTTCAAAATGAAAATCTTCATTCCAATTCATTTGTTTAAGGATATTGAAACAAAGATTTTGCAAATCTTTTAATTTAGCTGTTTGCTCAGCTAATTTGTTGGCTAGAACTCCCATATGTTTTCGAAATTTCACTTTGTTGTCTACAATGTGAGTTTTTCAAACTCCATTGAGTTCTGTATAAATTTCTCTGGATATACCAAGGTTGAAAAAATCTTTTATTTCAGATTCATCTGGTCTAGATGTCTAAATATTAGTTGGAACTGGGTTAGTTCTCACTTGATTCCTTTGATAAATAGGCATAGCTGGTGCACTGTAAAAAGTTTTTTTAGCTTTGGTCATGCTATCATATGATTTATGACTGGCTCCTGGAAATCCGCAAACTTGCTGATTAGTTTCATTCCAGTCTGTGTAAATTCCAGGTTGTTTTCCTGAGAATACAACATAAACTCTTTCTTGTCTGGGGTTTGCCTTTTTGGCAATTGTCACCCAATCTCCTTGAGCGGGTTATTTACCCTTATCCATTGTTTCCTCTTGGTCTAGAGGTCTTCTGCAAAAATTAAATTTACTTGTTTAGCAATTTAATTTTCTGAAACAATTTCTGCTAAGAAAATCTGTAAGAAAATTGTTAGAACCTTTAAGATGTTCTACTTCAAAAGTATATTCAGAAATTTTATTATACCAGGCTAATCTTCTTCCTTGTTCAATAGGTTTTTATTGATCAGGAAATCTCTTACTGCCTTATTATCAGTGCGCACAATAAAATTTTCTGGGGCTAAATAAATATGAAAACTCTTTATTGCTAATTTTATTGCAAGTAATTCTTTTTCAAATATAATATATTTTTGTTCATTTGGTTTAAATGTTCCAGAATTATATCCGCAAATTAATTCTTCTTTTTGTAATTTTATGGGTATTGGATTTTTTCTTAGTCTAATCCCATTTTCTGATAAAGGTATCTCTTTATTATGCCATAAATTACTGGGTATAGCTTTAAGAACACATCCCCAACATGCTTCTGAGGCATCTGTTTCTAAAATTAATTTATCGCCTATTTTAGGAAGTGCTCCCAACCCAAGAAACCAAGTAGGTGAATGGGCCAAAACCCACCTTAGTATTTAGGAGAGCCAGGGCTTATCAGGCCAAGTCCAAGTGAACCGGGGGTTGATTATATTGTTATTTGGTCTTAGAGCAAGGTATGAAGGACCATGGGCCCTGCGGGGCCATGGTGCTGCCTGTTGTAGGGCTCTTCATATTTGGACGTATTTGGGCTTGTGTGTATGCTCTCGCTTAGGCTAAGCATATAGTCTTGGCTTTGCGTGGTGCCTTGGCACATGGTGCCCATAGGGCTCGCCATGTATCAAATATGTGATATGCCCACGTGGTGTCTTATTGGTCTGTCATGTGGGTGGAGTTTTGGTGATGTGGCACTCGTAGGGCTAGCCATATATTGGGCTTGATATAACCACCCACAACTGATTAGCCAGTAAATCCGATAGGGTTTCACCAAAGTTTTTAAAGGCAAATGTGTACCTTGAGGCATTTTACTAATATAAAAGTGTAAATACTTTTCGCTTTAATGCGCTGAATATTTTACTGCATAGAAGGAAGTTTTCCTACACTGACAGTGAAATTGATATTCTTAACTCTAGTGATTGAGCTTCTCACTTGATCATTAACTGTATTTTTTTCTTGATTGATCATTTACTTAATTTTTCCTATAGAATATAGTTGCAAAAATGAATTCTTTTTATTTTTTTATGTTTAAACAATCCAATAGACTAAGTTTAACAAAAGCCCAAGGCAACCTTTGCATGTGCATACTCCTCACATGCTTATGCGCAAAAAGTGTACAAAGCGTACCCAAGGCGCATGTCTCAAACTATGATCCGCAAACCTTTGGGGAGTAATGCCTAAAAATCAAAGTTTTGATGCGTTTTACCTTAGCCTCAAGGTGAGGCGAGCCTCGAGAAAGCCTTTTAAAACTCTGGCTTTCACTATGAAAGGTTCAAGGCCAATAGCTACCTTTTCTGATGCAGGGTTAGTTTGTATGCTCTCTCCCCGAGTCTTTGTTGTTAAATGTTACCTGTTATTCTTTATTCGGTGAATTTTTATTCATGTGGGGAATTGTTGGAAAAAATGATTTTTTTGGTTTGAGAATTGAATGAAAATTGTCTCATAAGTTGGCCTCATGAATGAGAGATTGAGAATGATGATTGAGCATTTTTTACATAGTCTAACCATGAAGAACACATGGCCTTAATAGTGTCTTAGACCATGAGGGACACATGGTTTTGGAAGCCATGAGGTGCACATGGCCTTGCCATATGTCTTGCCAAAGATGCCTATATGAGAGCATGCTCAACATTGTGAATTTTTTCACACAAAAAAAACTAAGTTCTCTCCTCTTTTTCCCATTGTGTATAAAAAGAGACCATCCTCTTTGGTTGAAGTACATAAATTTTTGCTCTCATATTATAGTCAGTCTATTCTTATAATATATTCTTCCTGTGTGAGAGAGTGCTGCCATTGTCAGTTCGCTGGAGCTAAACATAAGGTGCTTTTGTGTTAGCGGGTTCTAACTGTCGTATCTTAGGAGACAGACGTCGGCATACCTCCAACACCCATGGTGAGGCGGCGAATTTGTTTTAAAGAGACTGTGGTATCACATAGGCTTCGGTTTGCTTTCTTTTCTTTTATTTTTGTTATATTAAGTTGTATGATTAGTCCCATGATTTCTTATTTTGTAAATCAATTTAATTAAATATGAATCTGTTTATTTATTTTTTATTTAAATACACAATTAGCACAATGACTTCACAGTTGCAATCTTTGTCTGCTTCATTTATACACTGTTCCCCCTCCCCTTTTTCTCTGTGTATATATATATATATATGTACATGCACACAAACACACACTGAACCTTATCTTGTATCCTCAAACGTGGGTGCCTAGGAAGGATGGAATGGTACAGGCATGCTCTCCATCACTAGATGCGTGAAGTGTGTGCCCTTGGTCTTAAACCTTCATTTTCATGCTTGCCAACTGGAGTTTCTGCTGTCACAAGACAAGCAATGGCGCCTATGTATTTGTTTGTGTGCACGTGCAGACATATTATATCCCACTATTTGATTGCATATCACAGGATGGGTCATTTCTGCATCATTATCCTGTATGAAGTTGAAGCCTACTAAATTTTCTTTTTCATTCTGAACTAAGACTAAGACTCCTAGCACCATGCAAAAAATTCTAATAGTATATTCTTGGATCTGTAGAAGTCCAATTCCAAGCACTAGGGAGGATACAGGCTTAAACCGGAGCTTTTTGAATTTTGGCAAGGACAACAATCATGCCTGCACGATAGGTAACTTTTATCCCGTTCCTCTTGAGAAAATTTGGTATGATTGATCTATTGGGCATGAAAAGAATCCAGTATGAAATTTGGTGTTACTGACTTGTATAATATCATGTTTGATCCTTGAACTTTTTTGATAGATCCAGTTTGTTAAACAAAACTAACAGACTAATATGAAACACCTATGAAATATGAGTACTTCGAAAAATATGCCGTACCTGTACTGGATACTTACTGGCGTATGGCACCTCGTATGGTACTTCTGCATACGTACTGGGTACACGAAACATATACGCAAATTTTTTATTCTTAATTTTTGGCGTATCCGGACGTACTTAGTATATACCCAAGGCGTACTGTACTTCAATTGAATCAATATTTTCTTCTATTACAGAGATAAAACTTCTTTCATTAGACTTCTTTTTTATTTTTAGTTTTATACTTAGTATGCTTTTAAAATTAAGTTATAGTTTGTAAATTATTTAATAAATTGACATTTAATTTTGATTTATACCTTTACTTTTGGCATTAAATGTTAATTATAAGTTGGATCTTAATAAATTAAACTATTTAATTAATTTTTACATTATTCTAAATTAAAAATAACTATCTTTTTACAAGCGTACCAAGCCCAAGCCGTATTCGTACTCAACTTTTTTTAGATTTTACCATATCGACGTATCCATATCGTATCAATACTAGTATTCGTACTCATACTCGTGCTTCATAGAAAATACCCCTCGGTGTGATTGAGAAGAATACAGGAGATGGTACTTGAGAAAGTTAATGGAAAACCTATAGGAATCAATGTCAAAAAAGATTCGAAGAAGTTCGGAAACTTTCAAAGAATCTGGACATTAGCAGATTCGTTGTTTGGTCTTTGAGAATATTTAGGAAGAAACATTGAATTCAAAATTTTTAGGGTAAACTACCAATAGGTCATAATAGTTGGAATTAATTCCCATTAAGTTTTATTAAAAATAAGTCTTAGTAAAATTGTCCCTAAAAATAATTTTTTTGTGACGCTTTTTTGTAGGTCTCTAAAAATTGATAATTAGTGACTTTTTTTATTACGATTTTTATAAATTGTTGTTAAAACTTACAATTATGCCTCATTTGGCATGCAATACTTTTAACTTAAAAGCAAAAAAGTTACTAAAAAAATCAAAAAGCCTATAACCTATAACCTATACCAAAAAGTCAAAGATTTCATTTTCTCTTTATTTTTTGCACATCTTTTCGTAAAAAATCAAAAAGTCATTGCTAACATATTAATTTTTTTTACCTCATATTTTAGCCAAAAAATCAAAAAGTAACTAAAATGGCATGTTTCCAAACGAGGCCTTAGTGACATTTTTTTGTGACAAATTTTTCAAACTGTCACTGAAAGTTGAAAATTAGTGACTATTTTTGTGATTAATTTTTTAAACTGTTACTAAAACTTATAATTAGTGACATTTTTTGTGAGAATTTTCAAATGGTCGCTGAAAATGAACAATTAGTGACGTTTTTTAATAGTGTTTGATGAAAAATGCCATTAATTATCATAGGACCTATTGGACAATAAGTCCACTTATTTAGATCTACACATAAGTCCTCAAAATTCTAAAGGTGGACAAATATTATTGTTTAGAACATGGGAAAGGTTTTAAAAAAAAAGCAACTCAATTGAGTCTATAATAAAAATAACTTTGCTGATTAAATTACTCAATTTAATTCTCATTTATTTTCCAAATTTACTGTTTGATTGAGTTTTCAGAACTTGTTTTTTGAAAAATTAAAAGCTGAGTGAATTATACTTTACAACCCTGCACTTTACACACCAAATCCCACTTTGGTTGGTACGCATAAAATCGTGACAGTCAACCCTCTTGCACTACTAGTCAAGTGTTAATGTCCCTCTTTTATTACTCCATTGTTTAATTCTTTAATAGAATCTAATCATATGACAAGCATGTGACTGCAAAATGAGAGTAAGAGGGGAACACTTTGTCCCACGTGATAAGCATGTGAGAGTTATATAATACAATATATATGCTCATATGCTAAAAATAGAGTGAAGAGGCAAGAAAATATAGTTTTTAAAATAACAAATGCAGTAAAGAAATCGAAGAGAAAGGAAGAGGAATAGATGGAGTGTTACTGTGGAAAACAAAGCTTCATGATTTCAGTTTCTACAAAACCCTAGTTCATCTCCTTAATCATTCACAATCTACGTTTTATTTAGCTGAATACATTCATAATTTGATATAAATTTTAGGATGAAATGTGTATAGGCAGGAAATAGGAGTGATTTTCTTGCTTTGCCCTCATTTTGTAGTCATATGCTTCTAATATGACGGGATTCTGTTAAAGACTTAAACAATGGAGTAACAAAAGAGGAACGTTGACACTTGACCAGAAGTACAAAGAGTTGACTGTCACAATTTCATATGTAGAAACCAAAGTGAGATTTGGTACAAAGTGCAGGGGTTTAAAGTGTAATTTACCCTTAGAAACTAGTTTGACAAAAACAAACACCTAAAAAGATATTTTTGAATTTTCAAATATTATTTCCGCCCCAAAAAAGAGAAACATATGAAAATAAATGAGTGTTTTCGATCTTTTCATTTTTTTTACCGAACTAGTTTTTGTAGAAGTTTCAAAAAACAAGTTGTGAAAACCCAACCAAACAGCTTCTTTGGAAGATTTCCAAGTATTTATTATTTTTGCTTCTTTGTCATATATGAAAAGTGTAACTGTTTTCCGAGATACAAATATGCTATCCAATAATTACAAGATGAGTTTCATATTGAAAGGAATTTGCGTATGGGGAAGGACCTCAAGCAACTTTTGTTTCTTCACACGATAGTTGATGCCAATTGTAATGTGCAATTTTATCCTTCGACAGGATACGACATACTCCTGAAGTGGTTGATGGAAAAAGATTATGGAAATTGGCCCCCTGACTAGTATTCTCAGCATCTTCATTATGAAGTTCGTCGCTGGAATCTTTTCCATGTTGGCTCTCATTTTTTTTCCCCTGTAAGTAGCGAGACACATGCATTTGCAATATCAGTAATTTATGTGGATGTATATCTTTGATGCATTATTGGTCTCACTTTTAAATTCGTTCTATACATGATGCTATTCAACTAGTACATGGCTTCCCTTAAAATCAGCGGGTTGGGGATACCTGAGTTATCAAAAAAAAAAAAAAACTAGTACATTTTGCATGAAGGAAACATAGGAATATAATTTACAATTTTAATCTGGTGGGATAGCATACATTCCTTTTGTGCAGGTGGCACGGGTAGGGTTATATATCTTTCATCTGATTTTGGAGATTCATCAACCAATCAATATATACGAAATGTGGATCTTTTGGTAATTTTTTAGCCCAACAGATTCCCAATACTATAGGATATATCAATGATTTGATAGTAGTGGATAGAATCTCCTAATTGAACAGGGAAACAATGAAATGACATAAAGTAAATTTTATCTTGATCAATATTTGGGTCAAATGATCATCTTAACTTGGTGGGTAGCCCAACCTGTGGTTGTGTGGCTTGTTTCTTGCCATGGAACGGTACTTTACAGAATTCATCATGTTTGTCTTCACATAGTCTTTAGATCTAAGCCCTCAGTTTAAGAACACGAACTTTTTAATTTCATGCTTCCAAAGGTTAAGAGGTGTTGATGATGGGTACCTGGTGAACATAGTAGGATTTGTACAACCCCCCTTGCCACCTTGCATTTTAGCCAGAGTTTAATTGGAAGGACATGGAAAATTATGATAGTTACAGCAGCATACTGCTTTCATGGGTCATGTAGAACCGGCTTTTTAAAACTTTTTTCATTGAATTTTTTGGGTAATTTTAAAGGAAAAATAATGAAAATTGAAAAATAAAAAAAATAACCTTTAAAAATCTGCTTTTAAGCTGAACCTAAGCATATTGAGTCAGTGTTTGGTTGCATTTTGATTCTCCCGTCATTTTTTTTCTCATTCTTTTCTTTTACTTGATAGAGGACGAGACACAAAACACTCAAAACTTAATTGACAATATCATTGGATTACGATATGATCGATTCAACTTGATGATTTTTATTATTTTTTCATTCTTTAATTTGATAAGAGAGAATGGAACACACATAATTCAAACTTAATTGATATGTATTTTTTGTTTGTGATTGCGTATATTAAGAGTTTATTCATAAGACTTTGTATTGAATGATAAGATGGATTGGTTAGAGTTGTGTCATAAAAATAACTACAATAATAACAATAATAAAGAGAGGAAAGCTAAAAAGGAGTTGAACAAAGAACTTTTCTCTTTATAATGAAGATGGAGGCTTTGCTTTTGTTTAATTCCATTCCATGTATTTGTTTAGCAAAGCCTGGCCTAGTATTTTTGGAGGTTTCTTTTGTTTGAATGGCTGAGTTGGTTGTTTTCTTGGATATCATGGATATGTTTGTTATAGGTTGGAATGAGTGTAAAAGTGAAGGAGTGAGGTAGAGATCCTGACCAAACTCTGGGCTCCACCATGAAAACATTTCAGGGAACTTCTTTTTCAAATCTCTTTTTGACCACTTGAATCTGCTGATGCTGTGTGTGATACCTGACTGACTGACCCCCCCTCTACTCCTACCACTTTTTCTGAAAGGCCACTTTGATAAGAGGGTGAGGATGACCACACCCACTTTCATTTGTAAGGGGTTGAGTTGGGTTGGTTTTCCTTCTCAATGAGTGGAAGAATATCTAAAGATATCTATCTAAAGCTGTTGGATTGAAATTCAACACACTGTGCCCAACTTACACCACCCAACAATAATATCTAAACAACTTGAGCTTGGGGATTTGCTTTGAGTGAGTTCGTTCTAAAGGAGATGTCATTTGAAGTTCCACACACCCCCCTTTCTTTCTTTCTATTTTCTTTTTCAAATCAATGCATCTAAAAAGCCTATGAGTCATCCATGACTTGGGGGGCTCTGATTTAAAGCTCTTTGATCATATCTACTAGTTGAAATCTGAGAATTGATGGTCTTGTCTGATGCAGCTTTTGAAAATGTTCTCTTTTTTTTTTTTCTTTTTTTTTTTTTGGAACAAAAATAGCTTAGAATTTTTATTTTTTTTTTTCAAAAAATGGTTAATTGAAATTTTGGGAGGAAGCTGCTGATGATAATGGTGTAGCCCTCTTTTCTTTCTTTCTATTTTCTTTTTCAAATCAATGCATCTAAAAAGCCTATGACTCATCCATGACTTGGAGGGCTCTGATTTAAAGCTCTTTGATCATATCTACTAGTTGAAATCTGAGAATAGATGGTCTTGTCTGATGCAGCTTTTGAAAATGTTATTCTTTTTTTCTTTTTCTTTTGGAACAAAAAAGCTTAGAATTTTTTATTTTTTTTCAAAAAATGGTTAATTGAAATTTGGGAGGGGTGCTGATGATAATGGTGTGTAGGAAGGACAAACAAGATAGAATTGGGAGTGAGGACCCCCCACCCACATATAATTAACCTAAAAATCAAAATGAACATGAACATGGGGGGAGAGGGATAGGCACAATGTATATTCCAATTTCCAAGCATTATTTGGAGAGTCAACATAGGAAAGTGAGGGATCTTACATTACATTTCTTCTGTCAATTCTCTTCTTCACTAGTGAGCCAACATTATCTAATGATTTGGGGTTTTTTATTTTAGGTTTTCGATTGGATTGATGTTTAAGCTAAAGAGATTGATGTGGTAGGGGCCTTCTTCAAATACTACATTTTCACTCTCTGCAATGATTACTAATTTAGCCAGTGGGCAGTCCCTCATTATTTCAGTTATTCATCTATTTATTTTGAGAATAATATTTTCCATCATAGAAATCTTTTGATTTTCTATCAAAAGGCACTGAAAATTTTCACTCCCAAATATTCTCATTCATTTAATCCATTTTCTACCGATATGACATGATATTCTGTCCCTTTTGTTGAGTGATGCTAATATTATTATAAGGTTATGATCTGTTTTAACATGATAACTATCAGTAATGCTACGGTGACAAAATTTGAGTTATATTGACACATGTGATGATATTTAAAATTTAGTTATTTGAAGCCATAGAATAAAGTTTCCCAAGTAAATAACTAGTTCTTAAATAAATTCTATGAAGTTGGGCACATGTTTCTTTCTACCAGCTTCACAATCTTAGACCATCTCTAATAGTTACTCAAATCTTTTATCAAATTTAAATTTAATAAAAAATGGTGTTTTTTTCTGCTCTAATGGTCTCATCAAATAAGTATCAAATACATGATTTCACTTTTCTTTCACCAAACTGAGGACTAATGTGTCTTTCATTAAATCACTGTTTATAGCCATTTAATTTTCACCAGTAGATGTTCCCCTAAATGTCTCCCGGATAACTATCTCAAGACAAAAATTTGTGAAAAAATTATACTGGCCAGTCGACCCTCCAGTTGATCCTTCGAATGACTACCTCAATGTAAAAATTTGTGAAAAATTTACACTGACTGGACATTCATTTGGTCGACTGGTGCTATGATGTAGTTTCAAAAATCTTTATTGGAACACTTGATGTCTAATATTAATTTTACTCAAATTTGATACACCTTTGGAGATATTTTTAGCAAATAAAAACACAAAAACAATTCACATTGCATGAGATCATTGGATTGGAGTCAAAAGTTAGGTTTGTGATTTTTGTTTGTATACAAGCTATACCCACAATTTCCAAAGCATTCGTTATATATCTTTTTCTTTAAAAATATATATTTATATATATATATATATATTTAATCACATGTTTGGTAATAAGATTATCAATAATCACACGTAAAGTGACCGTCCAAACATATCAATAATATTAATCCGTGCCCAGCCAAAAAATGCCACGCAATGCAACACTGGCTTGGCTCCATCACAAGCAGCACCTCATCAATCTAACAATTTAAATATAGATTTTGTTAAGGAACTTGTTATCATGATTTAAATAATTATATATAATTTTTAAAAATATGAGTCATAAAAAATGTATAATTATTTTAAATTTTATTAATAAATATTTTTAAAGCATTCATTAATAATATTCTTAAAATAAATGCAGATTAGATTGAGTGGTAGAATTAATATATATCCAAAGTCATAAAGTTGGAATGTGCACAAAAGAATTAAAATAACATGGTTTTATAAGAATATTGTCAACTCATTTCTTTCTTATAAACAAACAAACCCAATTGACATTTCCAAGTGAAAAGTTCTTATTCAAGTGGTCATTTTTTTTTTTTTTTTTTTTTTTATGACATTGAACAATACATAACTTGAATATTGTTAATGTCACCTACTAAATGGGGGTGTCACAAATTTCACTTTCATCAAACAAAATGTTCCTCATTTCTTATAGACGACTTAATTTTTTATTTTTTATTTTTTATTTTTATTTTTATAACGGGGTGTTTGAGTTAACTATCATAACACATTCTCCAAAATTGTATTTATCTACATAATTTTAATGGTGGCAAATAATTTCATATATTTTAAAGCATATTTTTGTAAGCTTAATTACATTAGAAAAGAAAGACTACTTTTTATAAGTTGGCCTACTCAACCAATTTTCTTTTGGAAAAATCGATTAGTTTTTCTTTAGGAATTTTTTGTCTCTAAATTGCTTTGTATATCTATTCAAATGCAATCTCAATCGTAACACAAAAATCAGGAGACATAGGAGTTGTTTGATGAAATTTAATTAAGGTATTTATAGCTTCTTTCTTTATTTTAAAAGTCTGGTGTCAAATTATTTGATGTAATTTTTAATTACAACTTATTATTCATAAATAATTTAAGTAAATTGAAAAAAAAAATTGATAATCTAAAAATTGGGAGACATACATTTGATTTCTATTTTTTATTTTATTTTTATGAGAGAGAGAGAGAACATAGCTTAGTGGTTGACCTCGTGTCTATTTGAGATCCATGAATGTGCTTAACAGACAATTACAAAATAATCAAAAGAAAAAGTTTGTGGAGAAACCTATACACACGCCCCATTTTAGTTTCACCGACTTTTTCATCCCCTATATATATCCATCCCCACTCACTCACCACCATCCACCATTTATTTTAGTAAATTGTATTTAATAACCATAATATTCTACTATATGTTTTTCTTTTTATTATTTTATTTTACAATAGTACTACATGCACCAATTAATATACTAACATATATTATAACATTATTACTGACCCTACCCATTATACAAATTATAAATATTTAAAACTTTTAAATTTATGTCACATCATCTATTAATACATTAATTAATATACTAATTAATACATATAATATTATTTTTTATTTTATATATAATAATAAAGTTAAATATTATTTAAAAAAAAGTTGATTACTAGATTCACAATATATACACCAAAAAGCCATTAATGTATCCCACCTCCCATACCGTACACGTGGCCCACCAGCTCCATAATTTTTTTTGGTGGGGGCCATATTATGAGTTGGGGTTACTGTACTGTTCATCAATCAGCTCAAAGTTGTTGAAACTTTAACAATTGTATTGTAGCGCACTATTAAATTTATGGACAAATTACATATACCTTTCGAGATTTAGTAAAATTACAGATATCTCTTGAAACTTGAGAAATTACAGATATTCCCTGAAAGTACTATTTGCATAACAAATTAGAGGGTAAATTGTTATGAAAATATAAACTTCAGAGAGCAATTTGTTATGAAAATATAAACCTCAGGGGGGTATCTGTAATTTTTAAAACTTCAGGGAGATACCTGTAATTTAGCTAAATCTCGAGAGAAGTATATGTAATTTGCCCTTAATTTATTATTACGGTAAATTCTGAGCGCAAGTTGCATTCAGCTTGAGTTAAAAAAACTGTGTTGAAATTTACTGGGAAAAAAAAAAAAAAACTTTTGTCAATAATTATTTTAAGTATATTAAGTAACAAAATATTAAGAGTATATTTATTTAGACAGACTAAATAAGAAAATATATTAATCTTAAGATTAACAATTATTTTACATTATGTATCTAATGTCTTGTTTAGATTGACACCAGAATGCAAACAAACATAATTTGTTTATTTTAGATATTGAAGATACCATTATGCTATTAATCTTATCATTTAATCTCGCTGCACTTATAACTTCACTTAACTTAATTCCGCCATCAAACATGGCCAAAAATGTGTCTCATGCTCTTATTTTTGTTTTTCTAATGATTTGTTAGAAAATTTTATTTAGTTAATATGCTAATGTGATATAGTTTATTAGAGAAGTATGTATAGAAGCATCCAAATTAGTGAAAAATGGTGGGGAAGGTTGAGCAGCTGTCCAGACCGTTTCTTAAGTAAGTAGGTAAGATATGTCCATCATTAGTTTTAACTTATGGGGACGGCTAGGATTAAAAGATGCTTCATAGTACCCCACTCCTTATTGTGAGGTCATTTTCAACCAATATAGCTCTCTACTCATGTATGGATAAATAAATTCTGTCTGGCATTCATTTTTCACTTTGTTTTCGTTCACATTGTTGTTTTGTCATATGTTTAATTGAAATGTGACATTGTTCATGTTCATTACATATTAGTGAAAGATGATGGCGGTGTTTGGAAAAGATTTTTTTTTTTAATTTTTTTTTTTACTAAAAGATAAATTGGTTACAAAATCAAAAAAAATAAATTCAAACAAAATATCACATCAAATCTCATAATCATTTTACTTTTTCTCTTACGAATATTACATCTAACCACAAAAAAATCTAACTAATTTTCCAAACAAAACAAAAAAAATTCTCTAATAATATCCTATAACTAAAAAAATCTATAAAAAAAACTCACTTCCCAAAGATCCACGATGTCTAATTACTGGGAGACTGCCACATTAAATTATAAGAAAAATAAAATAAAAAAATAGTATAATTATGTTATCATTATTAATATTTGACAAGACAGAAAGGGCAGGCCATTTTTGAGAGGATAAATGGGAAATAAGCAAAGTCTACCTCTCTTCCTCTCTCATTCATTCATTATTTATCCAGAGACACAGTCCACAGAGGGTGGGGGGTTGTCATCTATTAGACTGTACAAAGCATAAGCAATATGGATAAGTCAAGATGATAAATTATCAAAATTTCTTTTGTTGACAAGCTTTGTTTTGAACCCACCCACACTCTTCTTTATTGGCCCTCCTCCTTTGTTGCCCTTACCCGACCAAATCTCTCTCTCTCTCTCTCACAAAATGAGTCATCCAAGAGAGAGAGAATTAAAAAATAATAATAATAATAATTTGTTACTAAATAAATAACTTAATGTCTCACATAAATGTGAGAGTCTGTAATTTTATAAACGCCACACTCATATAAAATATTTCATCATTTATTTAATAAAAAATTTGAAACCTATAACATTTTTCAAAAGAAAAAGACAAACTTGCTTCCCCTCACTCATTGTCAATTCAATTGCACAGTCAGATCCCACCTTGTGCTGATAAGTTTTCCTCTCCTTTTTTTACCATCCTGCCACACACAAAAAATACCAACAAAGATACCTCTTCTCTACAATTAATTACAACACATCTATAAGACTATATCTATACTATATATATAATCAAAGGTGGTATTTTCTCAAAAGGCTCCAAAAATTTATTTCTAAATTTTCATAATTTTAGAAAAATAAAAAATATATATGGCACTTTTCTTCATTTCCCTTTCTATTATTAAGGCATTTTCACTCCCTCTCCCTATAATCAAGTATAAAATAATAATAAAATATTCATTTATATCTATATTCATCTATATTCATTACTCACAACTCTCACATCTATATTCATTCATATTTGAAAGAAAATAGTTATTGAGTTGGTTAAGATTAACTTGCTGAGTTGAACAAGTTTATAAATTTGTCTATGAAAGTATAACAAATGCTACTCGTGTGTGTATTTTAAATATAATATAAAAATAAAATAAAATAAAACTAGCAATTATAACAATTTGACAAAATTGAGACAAAATTATAAATTCAGAGTCAAAATCGAGCAAATTAAGATTACAAGCACAAACATAACACAAGAGTTAAAATATAGGAACTACCAATATAATTTATCCTTTTAAGAGTAAGTACATAATTTCTTAATTAATTTTAAAATTGTTAATAATTAATATACCAAACAAATATGTACATATTTCCTATTTTTGTTATAATTTTTTTTAAAAATATGTTTACTAATTAAAAATTAAATAAATAAGTGAGTTTACTAACTCATGGATTGGACATGAACTAGACAATTCTTCAAGGATTAGGCTTAAATCAAGAATTATTGATAAAAAATCGAATCAAACTAAATTTTCTTTGCTACTTTTTAGTGTTTAATCCAATATTAGAACCTCCAAATTAGCTCATATCAGCCATGAACTCATAAATTATGATATAATTTAAATATAAAGTTGAAATTTATTAGGACTAAAATATAACCTACAATTTAGAGTGGCTCTATCTTAAATAATTTTTCCGTACATAAATATATATAACTATTCATTTAATTGTTTTAAACATAAATATGTAGTTTTTTTTTTATTTATTTATAACTAAGTTCAAAATTTTTAATAAGTATGCATAAAATATATCTATATTTCAAAATTTTTGTTATAAAAAATACTTACAAATATTTATTTACAAATTTAATAAATAGATACGTCAAATGATTCATATAAAAGTTGGGAATAGACCAAAACAATTTTTAATGATTAGGTGAAGGATAGGTTAGCTTAAATCTAATGTGAAACCCAAATTTAATATCATAATTGAATCTTAATCCATTTTTACGTAAATCTTATAACATAAGACAAATTATAATTTTGATGCTAGATAAATTTTTAGATTTTACAAAATATGAAAAAATTAATATATTGACAAATATAATTTACTACGACAAATTAAATTTACGAAACTTATAAGACGAAATGTATTTATATTTTATTATAAATATATTTTTTGGATAAATTATATAAATGGTCCTTATAGTTTAGACGATGTGTCAATTTGGTCCATGTTATTTCAATTTAGTCGATTTTGCCCCTTAATTTAACAGATTGTGTCATTTTAGTCCAATAAATAACAGTTGTTAAGTTTGGTGGGCGGAAAGTTTACACAATGTGTCAATTTGGTCCCTGTTGTTTTAATTTACTCGATTTTAACAGGGACCAAATTGACACATTGTGTAAACAACAGAGACCAAATTGATACATAGTTTGACTTTCCGTCCACCAAACTTAACGATTATTATTTATTGGACTAAAATGACGCAATCCGTTAAATTAAGAGGCAAAATCGAGCAAATTGAAACAACAGGGACCAAATTGACACATCGTGTAAATTACAAAGACTATTTGTATAATTTATCCTAATTTTTGTGATTTATTTTTTAATTTTTACTAATTAAATTATGACATGTATTTATTATTAAGAACTTAGAGCACACAATTAATAATATAAGAATATAAAAAAAAAAATCTCCTATATGTAACAGTGATAAAAATAAATAAAATTTAATTGATTCTAAATCATTTTTGCTAAATATTATAGATAAATTTTTTATATTATTATTTAATTTTTTTAAAAAAATTTAATTTTTTTTAATATCCGTGTATAGCACGGGTAATCATATATATTATTAAAAGTAGTTTTTTTTTTCATATTTAAGTGACACATTATAAGGGCTTACTCTCTTTTTTCTAAGAAAGCCATATCTTCATATATTTTGTTAATTACATAAACCTAAACTTAATTTAAATTATACTAACTTTTCTTATTTTATATGTATTTTATTTGACAAATATTTCTTTTCTATATATTTTTATGGTAAATAAATTGAGATAATTCACAAATTTAATACTAATTTTGTATTTCACGTTTTTCTTCTTAATTCTTTCAAGGGTATTATGATATTTTTTTTTAAATGTTAAATTGTCTCCCTTTTTTCTTTTTTTTTTTGCCTCTCTCGTGCATTATTCTATACCCAATACCAATTCCATATTATTTTATATTATGAATTTTGTTGTTTAAATTTTATGGTGATTCTATGTAGTATGAATTATACTTTTTTTTCCTAAATTATTTTATATAATCACAACTCACAGGAGGAAAAATATGCACAACAATGATACTCTCTTATTAAGTTTGGATTTACTACTTAAGTTACTTTTTCAATTGTTGAATAGTAAATTCTTTTATGTTTTGCCATCATATTACAGATGATTAATCAATTCATACATGAGATGTATCTATCGTGTGGATGTTTTCATTATTTTTTCTTTTTAGGTTTAGATATTATTATGTGATTCTTTCCTAGTTAGTCATTATTAATTTTTTTTTATATAGTTGATATTTTAATTTAATTAAGAGTGTTTATTTTACAATATTATAATTTAATATATATATATATCATATAAAATCATTATATGATAATTTTTTTAATAAATTTTATATAATTTCTATTTCTACATATTTTTATTTTCCAAATAAACATAAAAGAAAATTAAATAGTTAGAATTACTTTTAATTTTATGTTACTAATTCTTCTTCTAATTTAACTATTATTTTTAATATCAAAATGAGTATTTGTTTTACTATTTTATAATTGAATATATATCATACAAAATTATTATATGATAATTACACTTTTATAATACGATAGAACTAAAATGATCAAAATACACAAATAATTTAACTAAAATTAATATATATAAGTATTCAAGTAATAATTTTATATTACGATAGCATTAATATTATCAAAATAAATAATTAAAATTATACTTTAATTTTAATTTTAAAATTAAAATTATTATTTTATAACATACATTGTCATGAAATATTTTTTGGAAAAAAAAACGTACATTGTAGGGTCAATTACTAATTATACTAGTATATGTGTATATATATATATATATATAGAGAGAGAGAGAGAGAGAGAGAGAGAGAGAGAGGAGTTGGCTCCTTCATAACGCAAACAAAGGGGGACTGAAAAATCATCAAATGATAAGAGTCCCACTCTCACAAATAGAGAGGAAGGCTCCAAACCGAGTGGAGTTCTAATTACGCTGCGTTTATTTATACGGAAAATATTTTTTTACTAGTGGTGGTGGTGATAAGATAAAGGTGGAGATGGAGGTAATGGCATGATGGTTGGATAGCGACGGCGATAATGGTATGGTGATAGAAGTGAGTGATAGTATAGTGATATTGATAAGATTTTAGTTCAGAAAATATTTTTACTTTTTAAAAGTGATTATCCATGTAGATTTGTTTTTTTTTTTATTGTTCATGAAAAATATTTTCTATTAATTTTTATTTTTCATTACACCAAATATTAAAAATAAAAAAAATTATTTTTTAAAAAATATTTTTTGTCCAAACAAGTGGAACGTTAGACTTGAATTCATTTTATTTATATTAAGAAAAATGATATATAAATTCAGACTTTAATGATGTGTAAATAAAATGATTAGTTGATAATTTAAAATATATATATATATATATATATTTGATTGTCACCTTTAAAGATATTTTAATTAATTAACACACATCATTAAATTTAAAAAATGAATCTAACATTTGAGCTTAAATATCAATATTACACTGAAACTTTAGTTTGAATCTCACTAATAAGCAACTTAATAATCAAGCTCATAATTTATATTATTTAATATATAAAAAATATCTTATTATTTAAATAAATAATAAATGTTCCAAGTTCAGCTCCTTTACAGACGACTCATTTTTTTAATAATTTTTTTACTTTTTATAAATTAATTAAACTTGTAATAATTTTTTTAATTATTTTTAATCTCTCCCCAAACGAGATATGAGTAAGTCCAAAAATCTAAAATTTATTTGGGATGTGAATTAACTTTTTGATTATTTTAATTTGAGATTAAAAATTTTGTTTTGGATGGACTTTTTAACTTTTTAAAAAAAAAAAATAGAATGATGATTATTTAAATGTGATATTTTTTAACTTGAAACTATAAAATCTATTATATTTTTTTATGACTATTTTAACTCTAACTCATCCCAACCCAACTTTCCAAACGAGTACATAGCTAGCTAACTGAGTTGAGCCAAGTTGAGCATGAGAATACACTAGGAAAAGGAAGGAAAAGGGATACATTACTCGACATATTTCACACAATCAGAAAAATATATATTTAAAAAAATTCAAAATTTAAACCATACCCAGAAGAAATTCATATTTTAAATTCTGAGCATTTTCTATATATATATATATATATATATGTATATGAATAAGTCTGGGACCAAACTAATGGTCCTCGAATTAACCCAAAATAGTGATTGTGTGATTAAGATTGAATTTATATATTATGAGATCTACATATAGAATAAATCTAAACTATTAAATAATAATTTTTAGATAGTTAAATCTGAATTTATAATATTATTGTAATATATTAAAAGGTAGCATTACTGAATAACAAATAACAAATAATGGTAGGTAGTAACATTGTAGGCTAAAAAGCCCAGCGGTAACCAAAAATATAGATCCAGCAACAAATCATTGTAAAGGTATATCATGGACTTGTGCCTGTTTGGCAGAAATTATTTACAGCTTATTTCAGCTTTCAGCTTAATTTAAACTATTTTGATGTATTTAGTTTAGCTTATAGCTTATAGCTTTGTGGAAGTCAGAAATTAACTTATTCTTTGAGTAGGGCAGGAGATGCTTTAAGAATAAGCTGAAAGTTATAAGTTATAAACTCTTTAAGCATAAGCTATAAGCATTTTCCCACAACTCTGTTTGTATACTACTCTGTTTCCTAAAAGATGCATGTGAGCTGGAATCAATCAGGACCATCCACTGGGTTGAAAAACACAGAAGTCACATGAATGGGGGGACGAATGGGGGGACCTTGAAAGGTGTACTTGTACAATACTTTCCATACTTTATCAGTGGGCTCCATCACTACCAAAACGATCATTCTTCATTCAGAAAATTTGAAAATAAGATTAAAAATAAAAAAAAATAAAAAGAGAGAGAGAGAGAGAGGGGCAAGATACTCCCCCCTCCCACTAGCATCTGGTCCATATCATATGTATGCATATGTTTGGCATTTATTTCTCATCTGAACATTTGCTCACAAAAACAATACTAATAAATTCAACAGTCAGGTAAGAGAGAGAGATGTAACCATTCTCCGAGGCATTAGTTCTCACCAACTACAGCGCTTCAAAGTCTAAAAAACTGAAATTTTTGAACAAGAATAAGCAAGACTCAATTCTACTGAAAAGAGAAATTTCAGTGTCTCTCAAACTCCCATCTTGAGGACTCCCAACCAATTTGATCCATTGTTGTATATATAACAGAAATCTAATCAATCTTTGCGCGCAGCTCTCAATGATCCATCCCTTGCTAACTGTTACCTCTAGAAGCCTTCATTTCAGAAATGAATATGAAAGCAGAAAAAAACATACAAAAATTTAAATGCCTACCAACACAACGATGACAACATAGGGATGGTCCAATCCCTGCAGAGATATGTTCATTAAGCATACTTCTATAAACCATCCAGAAGAACCAAAGCACAAAGTATACATATACTTGACAGAGCCCCTGCTTTGAATGCCATTCCAAATCTCCAACAGCTCAAACCAAGAACATGAGCGGCATTCTTGTCTCTGTTCAACGAGTACACGAACTTGCAGGTTATGACAGCAACCCACAAAAAAACTAGTAATATAACTTCCTCAGAAGCCACTGTAAAGAGAGGTTCGAGTGTTTTCCAATGTTGAAAGTTTACAAGATTGTCACAGATATTGGTGCATCAGACCTCGGCCCTTCAAGGGATCTATACATGTATAATATGTCGACATAATCATCTTTCACCTCTACCTCCCCATCCCCGTGGATAACTTCCACTACCAGGCGTGGCAATTGCTGAGCAATCTCCTTGCAACCTTGATGAGTTAATCTACACGAAGACATCCAAAGAAATCTCATGTTGTAATAGTGGTGCAAACCAGAATGCAAAGCTGAATCTCCGAATGGGCTGTCTCTGATTTCAAGCTTCTGCAACATCGAGCAGCCCTCGAGCACATATTTTAGCCCCGTATCGCTGTCTCCAGCAAAAGCAACCGACAAAGTCCTAACCAGTTTCCATATTCTCCAATGTAACTGAAAGCCTTATCAGTTAGTAAACCAGATACAGCGAGTCGGGTAAGTTTCTTACAGTTCTTGACAATGGCTCCAAAACCCTCATCCATTGGCTCTTCGGTAATGTGGTCAGGTCGATGTCGCCCCATTATACAGAGACGGAACACCACAAGATCCGGACAGTTGTTTGACATGGCTATCACTGCTGCATTTGTCATTCGCTGGCAGAAATATAAAATCGATTGCAGCTTATTACACCCTTCAGAAATTGCACGGAGACCCACATCAGAAACGGGGCCCTCACTATCCTCGCTGGCATCAATAGGGAAAACCCGAAGTTCACGGAGATCCTTACATGTTGCAGCCACCGCCTGAAGTCCTTCATCACACACCGAATCGAGCACCTGCAGATATAGAATGTGCACTTCATGATTGAAACTAAATAACAAAATTAATTAAAACCCATGAACAAACCAATCACATACCCAAAAGATCTGGAGTTTATGGCAATGGCATATCACTGATTTAAGTTGTTCTGCATTGATGTTGGCATAGCTAAAATTTAGTGAGGTGAGATTAGCACAAACTGGGTAGATTGCAGGCAGATAATCGGGTATAATTTCCCTAAAACCCGAGAGGCAAACTAGTGATTTGCAAGCAGCAAAAGCAGAGACATAATCTGGCTCCTGATGATCACCTTGAGCAGCAATCTCCGAAGGGCTAAATGACCCAGTACCAAGATGTGTGAGCTGTGGAGCTCGGATCATCAGCCTGTAAAGCTGCCCAATGTTAACGAACCGGTTCAACCTAAGTTTCTTCAACGACGGAGATCTCGCCACCAGCTGTTCCAATGCCTCAAAATCTATTGGGCATTCCACACAGTCGAAAATGAAAGACTCGAGACAAGTTTCACCCTCTGGGAAACAAGAAATCCAATCGATTTCATCATCCGTAACCTCATCCTCAATCAGATCAAGCACTCGAAGTTGCCTGAGATAAAAATCATATCATGAGAGGCATATATGTGGTAATCACATAATTTTCCACTGTAAATTCACACCTCTTTCAGTTGGGGATTCAATTAGAGCCAAGCAAACCCACAATGTATAGTTCAGGGTTCAGATAACGTCATAGAATTTCATACAAAACAATAACAGATCAAAAGGCAAAATTGACCCAAACCCTTTCAAATCGTTCAAAGATCTCTGTCAATATATATATGTATCAAATCAAGAACATCTAATTACAAATTACCAAAACAGATCTAGAATTAGAGCCATTGATATAGAGAACAAAAACCCCTAAATATTTACACTAACCTGCACTTGTTGGCAATCACAGCGAGACCACTGGTACCGAAGCCATCGCAACAGACAAGCACGAGCTCTTTGAAATAGGGAAACGAATCAGCCAGAAGCTCCAGATCTTCGTCCTTGACAGACATGCGCTTGAGACAGAGCTTCTCGAGCGCACGATAGTGGTAGCCCATGGCGGTGACCCAGGGGGCGAAGTGCGCACCCCAATTGTGAGGCATGAGGTTGAAATCCGCGAACCTCGGCTTCCCCTTCAGCGTCACCGCCCTCACTTGCCGGAACCGCTCCGTCACGCGGCGGGGCGCCACCGCGTAGCAGTTCCCGATGAAGAGCTCCGATCGGGTGAGCGCCTCCGCACGGTACCACGACTTGCACACCAGCGACACCGCGTTGCGGTCTCGTCGAGAGGTCAAGAAGAGCAGTACGTTTTCTAGAACGTTCTCGAGGACTTGATCTGGGAACGGAGACACGTATTCTCCAGCGACGGCGCAACCACGGGGCTTGGTGTCGCCGCCGAGATCAGACGGCGAGGCTCTCTCGTCGTCCTCTGACATTAGGGTTTGATCCTCTGTCATGCGATCTGAGGTCTGAAAGAGAGAATTTAAAGATGGAATCTTTCTTCAGATTGGGGGGTTTGGAGAGAGAATCAAAGATTATAGGAGCATAAGTTTTAGAGAGAGAGAGAGAGAGAGAGAGAGAGAGAGAGAATTGGGACAGTTAATTGTAATGTAGTAATTGTAATTGTTTGGAGATGAATTGGGTGACAAGAAGAGCAGAGAGTCCACACCATACACACTCAGCTGTCTGTCTCTGCAAGTGAGCTGTGTGAGGTGTGTGTGTGTTTGTGTTTGTCTCTCTCTTTCTCTTCTACCTCTGCATTGGGATTCTCCCTGCTTCTCTCTCTCTCTCTACCCCATCTGCAAAATCCAAAGGCTCTCCACACTTCTCCTCCATTATTGGGTGGTTTTCTTTACAATTTTTTTTTATAATTTTAATATTTTTTTACTTTCTTTTTTATGCTTATGATTTTCTGTGAAAGAACTCTTCTTTTTATGTGTTATTGGCAGCATACCCCCTTATGTTTGAATTAGGGCCTTGCTACTCCCCTTAATTTTTGGTCTCCTAATTCCTTTAAATTTTAAATTAAGATAAAAAATAAAAATAAAAATAAAAATTATCCAAAAAAATGTCATTTTGGACATTAAGAGATTAGGGAGGGCATTTTTAGAGGGATAAATCATTTCTTTTGAATTAACCTCCTCTTCTTGATTTCTTTCCTTAATTTCTTACTTGTTAAGTTATTAGGCTTATTTTTTGATCTAATTTCAATAATACAAATTATTCATATTTTAATATTTGTTAAGTATATTATACCTGTAAAAAAATTAAATTGAGCGGATATCAGAAAGTATGTGTTCAGAAAACTATTTATTAATTTTTTTTAAAAATAGTTTGTAGTTCGATGATCGAAACACATACTTTCTGATATCTGATAAATTTTATTTTTTACAGGTATTATATACTCAATAAATCTTAAAATGTGAACGGTTCAGATCATCGAAATTAGGCCCAAAAATAAGTCCAATGACCTAACAAATAAAAAGTTAAGGAGAGATCAAGAAGAGGATCATGATTCTTATGTTTTATGGTTTGAGAGCAACTCTAATCAGTTTGTTTTTGTTTGGTTTCTATTTTAAGAATTTACTTTTTAGCAAATTAAAAAAATTTATCTTTTGTATTTTTTTATTTTTATTGAACTTTTTTAATATTCTAAGCATTTTTTAAAATTTTTAGACACACTTAATATAAATACATTTAAAAAGTATAATATTTGTGAAAAAAATCTTTAGAAAATTTACTAAATATCAAAAATATATTAAAAAAATGATAATTCAGTATATTTTTCATATTCTTGTATATTTCTTGATTTTTTAAATACTTTTTTTTACAAATTTAAGTAATGTGCCTCTAAAAATTTTTTAAAAAATTGCTTAAAATTTTAAAAATATTCACTAAAAACAAAAAATAAGAAAAATAAAAAAACTCAATTTTTACAAAATTGAATCCAGAAAATTAAAACCAAATACACTAAATGTTATTCTTTTTTTTTTTTTACTAATTAAAGTATGAAAATAGTATGTTTTTTATTCTATGTAATTAATTTTTTATTTATGTGTTCTTATGTTACTTTTTATTTTACATATTTATTCACACAAACTAATTTAAAAAGCTTTTAATCCTCTTTAAATGTAACTAATTTGCAAAAAAATTATTAAAATAGCTCTTATACTAGTTAGTCCGTTGGAATAAATAAAATAACATAAAATTAGGCAGTGTTTGGGAAGTTGGTTTGGGCTAAAATAGCCACAAAAAACAAAATAGGCTATTTTAGCCCACAACAAACAAAACATCACATCCAACCCATAATCATTACACTCTTCTCTCACAAAAAAAATCAAAAAAGCCAAAAAGCCCTTCCCAAACCAAGCTTTTTAGCCCAGGCTAAAATAGCCAAAAAAGTCAAAAAGCCAAAAAGCCAACCCACTTCCCAAACCAACCCTTAGTTATAATAATTAACAAACATATTTTAAAGAACCTTTTATAGATGCTCTTACATTCTATTCCTCCTTAGATAATATTTTTGCATAGAGTTTTGATTGAGAGCTCGAAAGCCCTTCCCCGAATCCCCCCGAATCGACGAAACGACTCGTTTCGTCGATTTTTTTTTTTTTTTTTCTTTCATTTCAGAAGAAGAGAAACGGGAGGAGGAGAAAGAAGAGAAGAGAAGAAGAGAAGGGGAGGGGGAGGGGAAGGGGAGAAAGAGAAGGGGAGGGGGCCAACAAACTAGGGAAGGAAGGCGAAGGCGGAGGCGGAGCCGCCGGAGGCGGGGCGGAGCTGCTGCGAGGCGACGCTGCTGCGAGGCGACACGACGCCGGGCGACGAGCTTTGAGCTGCTGTGAGGCGACGCCGGCAGACGAGCTTCTTCCCCTCTCTTCCTCCTCTTCCCCGCTCTCTTCTCTCTTTCTCTCTCTCTCTCGGGGCATTCCCGGGGGGGGGATTCGGGCACAAAAACATTATTCTTTTGCATAAATAGCCCTAAACTTAAAGGGGAGTACTATTTGCACCACCTTTTTTGATAATTGTTGCACTCCAAAATTTGTCATTGAGTGCATATTGAAAATCGTATTATTTATAGTTTTTAAGTTCCAACTTTAGGTTGTGTTTAGAATTTTGGAAGTGTATTTATAATTTTTGTAGAAGTAAAATGAAAATATAAAATAAATGTATGTAATTGAAGTCAATCTATTCCAAATATTTATGTGAGATATTTTTTTAATGTTATTATTATATTTATAAAATATAATATTGTTCACATTGTGAACCATCATGAGAGAGCTATGAATACAATCATTTAAGATGGTAGATCTAAGAATTTATATGTAATTATTACTTACTTGAAAAAAAATGTTGTTCACTTATCTATATTGACTTTCTCATTGAAGTTAAAAAGTAAGTTAGATCATTCTGGGCAGTTCTTAGAGAACTATTTACTATGTTTGGTTTTAGTTTTTTAATTTAATTTTTTTTAAATTGAGTATTTTATTTTTTTGTATTTTTTTGTTTTAGTAAATATTTTTTAAATTTTATGCAATTTTTTAATCTTTTTTAGATGTACCTTACTTAAATGTATCTAAATAGTAAATTATTTGTGAAAAAATATTTTAAAAAATTAATAAATACACAAAATATTTAAAAAAATTTACTGAATTTTGGTTTTTTTTTTTTATATTTTTGGTATTTAGTGAATTTTTTAAAGATTTTTTTCATATATATTATACTTTCTAAGTGTATTTATGTTAGGTGTGTCTAAAAATTAAAAAAATTGATTAAAATATTAAAAAAATTCAGTGAAAACAAAAAATAAGAAAATGAAAATGTATAATTTTTTGAATAGTGAATTCTAAAAACTGGAAGCGAACAGCGTAATTAAATTTTTATACCCACTGCATCCACTGTAATATTATAGTTTTTACAGAGAGGGAAAAAAAAAAAAAAACTCTTTCTATTTAGTTGGATTTTTAAAAAGAAAAAATTATATGAAAATAATGAGTATTAACACTTTTTTGCTTTTTTTACTTTTTTTCACAAACTACATTTAAAAAAAAATTATCTGTAAACAAATCTGAAATTTCAAAAAAAAAAAAAATTGAATGCAGTGAATATTTTAAAAAAATCTCCACCCTTTTGATTTATGTGGAATTTGATTCCACCATTCTACCAAAAAAACAAAACATGATGACGTAGTTTGTACCTCTTTATGTAAAATCACTTGCAAGTTGCAACCAAAATGCCATCAACTATTTTGTCCATACATATTATATAATAATATGGGCAATTTGGAAAGAGCCACTTAAAAGTTAATTTTTAACTTTTTAATTTATTTTGAATCATATTATTTTTGTAAAAATTAAAATAAGTTAAAAAATTAAATTTTAATCAATTTTTCAAATCACCCCTACATGGTGAGTCGTGGGTACGCTAATCAAATACATATAACTCATCTTATACTTAAATTTTAGTTTTCAAGTCAATATCAAATGAATTTTGATCGAAGTGAGTTTAAATAATATTTTTTATGTATATTTCTAAATATTTATTAGTTTATTGAGCTAAAATAATTTTTTTTTCCAAATATGTATTAATGTTGAACGAGCTTTTAACATGTTAAATATGAGTTGAACTTAAATAATTTTGATTCATTTCAGAGTCGTGACATTAATTACATCAAATAAAGAAAATCAAAATGTTTACACTAATATATCACAAATAACTCATTAGTGTGACTAGCAAATATTTTTAAGAAACTTAGATTATTGAGACGATCAAGCATGTAGAATTTTAAAAATTTTGAAACTTACATATGACAAGTTCTTAGCCTTTAAGTAAACATTTCTTGGTGATAGCATTACCATATATTATTTGTATAAAAAAAAATTTAAAAAAAAAAAACTAAAAAATGGGTTAGGTTTGTGAAGAGCATAACAACAAATCGAGGAGAATCTTGTGATGATGATAATGAAACGTGGAGATAAACTAATGATGTGCAAAGGAAATTGACAAATTAGCAAAATAAAAGAATAATTAATTGAGAAGCTAATGAAACAATCAATATTTTTAATTGGTAGGTTGGACTTTTTAAGAATTTTTTTGGAAGAACTATATAGCAAAAAACAATGATTAAAAGCTACTCAGATCACATAACCTTTAACCCATGTACCATTTTGAAGCTAAATTGATTTGCTCTTCATTATCATCATCAAATCAATATAGGCTTTGCATATATATACATATATATGTATGTATGTATTGTACATATTTGATTTTGGAGTGTATAAACTTAACTAATTAGACTACTTTTACCCCTCATATATACAGCCAAATAAGATTGATTATTTATTTACGATATTTAAAATTTTATATTTAACTATAAAAATCTGTAACTAAACTAAACACTTTAATAATATTGATACAACAATTTTATTAAATTATCATTCATTCTCTTTAGTTTTTGCTATCCAAACATAACCTTAGTTTTATTAATTTGGTTGCTTGACAATTTATGTGGGAACACTTCAATCTGGTTTAAAGCAAACTAATATGATTATCTCATAAACAATTCATGCTACTTTACTATTCGGACATCAAAATAGTTTTAGTCTGCAAAATTAGGAAGATCTTCTTTGTACTAATATATATATATATATATATATTTTTAATAATAATAATAATAATAATAAGGATACTACAAGGTTATCATTGATCCCACTTCAGTAATAAGCATGTAATTCCTTGAAATGATTGTGTTTGTTAATCACTGCATTGTTGTTCAATTTGAGAGATAGGGACTTCTTCAAATCCACATTCATTGCTATCTTCCAAAATGACTTCATTTTCACTAATTGAAAAAGTGATGAAAAAAAAAAACCCATTTCAATGGTAGTACTGTCTTTGCTTTTGTTTTATTTTGTTTTGTTTTTTGGTTTTCTCCATTTGTATCATACACAGTGAGTGCCTTATCTACTAATCTTTTTGCTCAATTGTGTCAGCTAAAAAGTAATTGTAGCTTTGGTCATAACCAGTATTTCTTCCGTCCATGTAATTATACAAAAGAAAGAAAGCACAACAAAAGAAGAAATAAATAAAGTAGCTTGATTTTCATGCAGAGAAAATATTTTGAAATACTTTAAGAATAAAGTGTATTTAAAATTAGGCGCAACATATATTTCGGGTAGGTTTAAATTAGTGTATGTTGAGACTTTCACCATATTTCTCAACCATTGATAACAAATGTACACGTAGGACAAATTTCAAAACTGAGCTGCCTTATAATATGCATTTATTTTTCTTTTCTTTTCATTTCATTTTATTTTATTTTATTTTATTTTTCTTTAATAAATGTAAGAACCAAACATAGTATTAGTATAAAGCAACTATAACAGAATTTACTTGCTTTGTTTCAAGTATAAGAGTATTTTGATTTATATATATAGACTAAGAGCATCCACATCAAGTTGTAAATACGTGTTGTAAATACGGGCAGAGAGCAAAAGTTGTAAATGTTGGACAATCTTCACTGTATTTAAATAGATTAAATTCTATTGTGTACAAAACAACAACTAGAATTTTAAGAAATAAAGAAAATGAGAGAATTTGTTTGATTACCAAAATCAAACTTGAAATAATAAATAAATACCAGATTTTATTTTGTTACAGAAACAAAATTAAAATCTGATTTAAATAAATAACAATAACACAAAAATCAATTAAATAACTTACTTGATTTAATTTCTTCGAATTATAATCTGATCAAGTCCAGTGTTTGACACTGTGTCCTTAAGACAGATTTGTCCTCTTCACGGTGCTTTCAGAATTTGGACGTCTATCTCCCAGGATGAAATGATCTACTACAAACAATAGCAGCACTACTAATTGTTTGCCTTACGAACACACTAAGTGTTTACACTTTTTCACACAAAAAATAAATTGCAGCAAAATGAAGAATAGAATGTGCAGAGGTGAAATATGAAATTTCTGAATGTAAAATAAAATGCAAAACATCAAATGAGGGTGGTCCTATTTATAGATGTAAAGGTGACTCTTGGTTTTGAATTGAACAGGTATGAAACCTGTTGGTTTTGAATTCAAACAGATATGAATCTGTTGGGTTATATTTGAAAGAGATAACAAAAACGGGAAGGGCCCTGTTTGGGTGTGCACTAATACCAAACCCAGTTTATTTTGAATTCTGGATTTTATTTTATACAAAATAAAATTAAATTCAAATGTTTTTGGCCGAACAAGCCCAAGCCCAGCCCGCTCGACCGACCGGCGGCCGCGCGTGCGTGTGGTGGTTTTTGGGTCCAATTGATCTAGCCCATTTTGCCCATAACCTCTCCCTCTAAAACACTTGGGTACCCCTTGGGGCACACTCCAAGTACCAAACCCATGCCTTATAAACCCATTCAAAACCTCCCACCAAATCAATGTGGGACAAGCCTTATTCAATACCTTTAAGGATTTTCCACCAAAACTCCATTTCCATGGAGCATACTTTGGCTTCAATTTCTCATTCACTCGGTAATGGTTTTGAGCAACCGAATATACCATTTGAATCACAACGCAGCATAGAACGCGTTACCACTTTGACCCGCGTAAATCGACGCACGGGGCCCACCTAAAAATTAGACCAAACATAGGATAAAATTCTGGTTTCACCTAGAATTTATAACCATTTCCAACAGTAAACACGTGCTCTATCAGACTCTCTATAGCAATCATTCATTTTGACTTTGTTACAGTGCCTCACCTAATTAAGCGAGACACTATTAATATGTTAATATATTTTTTATTATATTTTCTGGAGTAAAGTTGGGCCAAAAAGCCATGGCCGGTCGTTCACCCAAATATCCTCTTGGATGTCCCGTTAGTGCCCTGTAACAAAAGAAGGAAAATGCTCAAATTTGGCCTGACAGGTCGACCGCCCCTTAGTGGGTTCAGCCCTCCTATGTTGCTGCTGCTCTGGTGTTGATCTATTGCTGTCTTAGGCCTTATTTTATACTTGTTTTAACATTATTTTGCACTCCAAAGATTAAAAAATAATATTTTCAAAAAATAGAATTTTAGAATAAAGAGTTTGATGGAGTGTATACATAAAAAAGAGACTAACTAAAATAGAGAAGTGGATTTTGGGTTATAATTTGGTTCAAAATTTGCTAAGGCTGATGCGGATGCTCTAGATAGATGGTCTTGGAAATAACATTTTCTTTAAGACTGAGCTTGAGATTATCACATTGACTTGATATTCGGCCGAGCTCGACTTGACTATACTCAATACATAAGAAAAATAGAGCAAATTAAATTACATTAAATGGTAATGGCAAAATTTGTTGTGATCTCCTATTATTTCCGTCCCTTCTACATTTCAAAATATCTTTTTTCGTCGTATGTCCTTACAAAAAATAATAATAATAATAATAAATAAATCAAAATTAATGAAACAATCATTCATCGTTGAATCCCAAACTTTATCACCATTATAATCTTCTTTTCTTGTGATGCTAACAAAATGTGATCTGACTGGGCCAATATATTGATGACACTATTTTTACAGAGAAAATTAAAAATGTGATACTGAAGGTTTTCTAATCACTTTTGTCCACTTACTAGTGAAGTTCTTGTGCAATCCCATTGATTCCACAACCTTCTCTACTAAGCACATATATACTTTTCATTAATATTGGACATACCATAGGACTTTTAAGATAAAAGATGAGGCACAAAGTGGTAAAAAAAAAAAAAAAGGTTGAATAAAAGAAGCTTTTCCAAGTCATGCTTTTTTATAGCATAGCCTTTTGAGCTATTGTAATAAGAGACAGAGGCACTATGAGACAATGGGTTGGCAGAATAAATGCTGACTGAGCTCCAAAAGTGGGGAACCTTAAAACCTGTCCCAATGTTATTTTCTGTTTTAATGTTTTCTCAATTATTTATGTTTTAAATTTTAAAAATTTTGAGATATAAAAGTACAATTAAAAGTGCTGGAATAGGTTCCATATTCCTAATAATTGGGGTGCTATCGACTAGTTTTGAGTGCGTAGTTTTAAAATTTAAAATTTTGAAAGGTATATGTGCGACTAAGAAGTATCGAAATAGATTTTGTGCTCCCAATAATTGGAACGCTTAGGCTATGGGCTTGTTCATGGGAATGCATTTTGAGATCCGATTATGCTTGCCAAAGTTCAATTTCATGCCATGAATAATTGGGGCACTATGGGATAGCTTATGACATTAGAGGTTAGAAATGAGACATCCTCTTTCTTTTAAGTGTGTACCTTCGGGAAAAAAACATATTGTAAGAAATGTTACTCCACTTTGTAATATTAATTATGTTTACTTTGTGATAAAATTAATGAAAATTCATAGCATGCACGTTAAAGTGGAAGTTTTAAACTATTGTAATTATGTTATCATTTAGTATAAATATTACGGATTATTTGTGATGAGAAAAGTTATGATATGTTACAGTATTTGTTACTAAACATTGTACATATATTAAATGCATACATTTTTCGATTGGGATGAAATATAAATAAGAGATGGGTAAACCATATTGCTGGCCCGTGGCATTCTCTTTGTGAAGGACAAAATTGTCCTTTGAATTTCACAGGAGAATATTCACTTTGTTGGCAATTTTGTTTTCTCACAAAAAGTTCTCCCAAAATGCCAAATTTACAACTGGAATATGGTCTTCTTAAGAATAAGGATAATCGCTCTATAAATTTTCTTGCTTTTCGTTTCATTTTCATGATTTTTATCGAATGTATAAAAATATTAATTAATTAATTAATTTATTTATTTATTTTTTTGTATTGACCAATCTATTCTATTATACAAAACGTACAACCCAATAAAAATTTGCCACAGCTTTTTTCATTTTCAAATTATTTATGTGTAGGTCCTAATAAGTGGATTTATTATCTAATAAGTCTTATGGAAAAAAAAATTCACAAAAAAAAGTCACTAATTGTAAGTTTTAGCGACAATTTATAAAAATTATGACAAAAAAAAGTTACTAATTGTCAGTTTTTAGCAACATATATAAAAAATTGTCTCAAAAAAATTATTTTTAGCTGCAATTTTATTAAGATTTATTTTTAATAGGACTTGATAGGAATTAAGTCTAACTATTAGGACCTATTGATAGTTTATCTATTTTTTTTCTTCTCAATTTGAAATTTAAATTTTTTAAAAATTCTTCAATTTTCTTTTCCTTTTCATCTACATAACCCACCTGTTTTCGTTCTTGGATATCGGATGGTCCTTCTTTTTTGGGCTTTTGGATTCAGGCCCACTTACGTTTGAAGAGAGTGCATAAACCACGAAAGGTTCGAATAAGTTTTTTTTTCTCCCAAAGTGAATGGATTGTATGTAGTCTTCATTTATTTAGACTCCGTGGTGGATCAAGCCAACTGGGCTTATTGTACATATTTAGCTCCAAGAAGTAATGAGCTGGAGGCCCACAATTGCTCCTAAATAAAGCTTCCGTAGTCAAATTTTAAACCTTTTCTAGATGATGAATAATTTCATTTCTTTTAATTTTATTATTCTTGACAAATTTTAAACGGTGGTACTACATGTACTAATTAGTATATCAACTAGTGTACTAATATATTTTATGATATTATTACTGATCTTGCCAATTATTTAAATTACAAATATTCAAAACCTCTAAAATTATGCCAAATCATCTGTTAGTACACTAATTAATATGTCATTTGATGCATATAACATTATTTAGTTTTAAATTCAAATATAGCTTGAAGTTGAGAGTTTCATTCCTGTTTTGACGCGGTGAGTGATGAGTTCACATTTATTGAATCTCTTGTCTTAGCATACAAGACAAGAACGCCCTCAGTCAAAGGTGAGTGATGAGTTCACATTTGGTGAATCTCTTGTCTTAGCATACAAGATAAGAACACCCTTCAATCAAAGCATTCAATAAATTTGTATTTTATTTATTTATTTATTTTTATAGATTTAATTCATCTAAGAATTTATAATGAAACCCAATAAATTATAATCATAATCAATAAAATACAATACAAACTTTTTATAAATAAACTTTCAAGGTGAGAGAAAAACCTTCAATTAATACACGAAAAATAAATTTATATTTTAAAAGCGAAATAAATGAAAAATATTGGTAAATTTATAAGGGGAAATTACCACCACCCAGTGGTATTTTCATAAAATTATTACAAGTTAAGAAATTTTTTTCATTAATTTGTAATTATTTTTTAAAATATTTTAAATTAAAATTTCCCCAATTTCAAATTGAGTGCCAATATTTGATGTAAAAACAAGACGCTGCTGTACTTTGCTCAATGAAATTGGATTTTCTCAACTTGACTATTTAACTTGAGATAATGTTTGGATTTGGTTAGTTCATTTTAGAGTTAACTTTAATGATTCAAATAATTTATTTTTTAAGATTTATTGAATAAAATATTAAATATCAATAATTATATGTTTTTAAAAAATAGATCACAATTATAAAAGTGAATAGTTCGATCATTTTAGTTTTTGCTTGCTGGACCCTTGCATTTTTAATAATGTACTTAACGAGTCTTAAAAAATTAATTACATTAGTAATATTCTTGTGAATAAATCTTAAAAAATGAATAATTTGGATTATCTAGATCTATTTCAAAATGAGCCCACAAAATCTAAGGATTGTTTTGGAAAGTGACTTAGACCATCTCCAACGGTTCAGCAAACTGGCATCAAATTTGAAATTTGGCGAAAAATGCACTTTTGGAGCTCCAACGGTTTCACCAAATTGGTATCAAAATGAGAATTGAACAAAAAAATCATCAAACTGAGAACAAAATACATGTTTCACCAAATTATTGTGCATAACCGTTGGAGGAGACCAACCGGTCAACCAGTCGGTTGACCAACCAGTCGACCGGTTCCCTTTCAAATAGGAAGGTTCAAATCGGTCAAAAAAGATTCAAATAGGTAAAAAAAAAAAAAAAAATGTCCTTACTGGTCGGCCACTTCCCTCAATACTGCTTTGATGCTCACCGTTGAAAGAAGTATCAAATTGAGAAAAAAAACCTATTTTTTACTCAGATTTGGTAAAAAAAGAAGTGAATTGTTGGAGATGCTCTTATGAGTTGACTTTTTGACTAATTATAAAAAGACATGCAAAAAATAGAAAAATAAACACTCTATTTTGTTTCAGTTTTCAAAATTTACTTTTTAGAAAATTTTATTTTTTCGTTTTTTGTATTTTTTTTTTTGTTTTCACTAAAATGTTTTAATATTTAAGCAATTTTTAAATGTACCTAATATAAATACACTTAAAAAGTATAATATTTGAGAAAAAAATCTTTAAAAAATTCACTAAATATCAAAAATATAAAAAAAATACAAAAATTCAGTATATTTTTTTAAAATATTTTTATGCATTTATTAATTTTTTAAAATATTTTTTCACAAATATTTTATTTTTTAGATATATCTAAGTGAGGTACATATAAAAAAGTTAAAAAAAAAATTGCTTAAAATTTTAAAAATATTTATTAAAAACAAAAAAAAATACAAAAATAAAAAACTCAATTTTCAAAAAACATAAATTTAAAAAACTGAAACCAAACACATTGAATGTAACTCAAATAAATCAATAAACTACTTAAATTACTTATAAATTGATTCTCAAAAGAGTCCTACATAAATAAATACCATCCCAATCCTAAAATTTGAATATTAATTTGTACATAATTTAATTCTTAACCACGAAGGCATAGTGAAGGAGACTTTTGTTATAATTATTATCTTAATTATTGTTTGAATTGTAAACCGTTCTAACACGTAACGGTTGTGTTGTTCAAAAAAAACAAAAAAAGAAAGAAAAAAAAAGTAACGGTTGAGAATCAGCAGTGAAAGTCAAAATTCGAGCTGTTGTCACCTTGTCAACGAATAAATATCAGTATTGACAACCGAACTAATTCAAATCTCAATTCAAAAAAAAGAATATAAGATCAAAAAATTCACAGCTCATTCCTACTGTAATCAACAGCTTCGAAACGAACATTCTCGATTATATCATCAATCACCACCACCACCACCACTATCATCTTTCTAGGGTTCTTCGCTCTCTCTGTTCTCTCTATCGGATATTCGATTCAAACAAGAAGAAAAACGATGACTCAGATTCCAACCCAAGTCGATCATCACATCCAAGCAAACAATCCACCACCAGAGTCCGACCACCACCACACCACCGACTACGCTCCCTACCCGAAGCTCGACCCCACCGACATCGCTCCTCCCGCCGGCGACGTTTGGACTTCAGTCCCCGTCTCCGCTCCGCCGGCCGCCGAACATCCGCCGACCAATCCTAGGGTTTCGTCCCCAGAAGGTCCCGCTCCGATCGCCGGCCAGTCCGCCACCACCATGCCTCCCGAGTCCAATCCTTACGTCGCTCCTTCGCCGGTACCGGCTTCTTCGATTAAGAGTAAGTGTTGACTCATCTGATTGATTTGGTGTTGGAAATTAGTGAATTTGATTTGATGTGATTGTGGTTTTTTGGGAATTAGATACGATGGATTCAGTGAAGGATGTGCTGGGGAAATGGGGAAAGAAGGCAGCTGAGGCAACAAAGAAGGCTGAAGGTCTAGCTGGGAATATGTGGCAGCACTGTAAGTCTTTGCTTCATGTATTTTTTTTTCATTTATGGTTTTGGATACTAGTTTTGACCTAGAATTATGCACAATGTTCTTATAGATTACTAACACATGATCGATCAATGATATCATGACTTGATAGATATGCATATTTTGATAATTTTCTCTGGCAATTCTTCTTGAAATTGATCACTCTTACGCTGTGTTTGGTTGGGAGTTTTGGGAAAGGATTTGGAAACGGAAAGGAAAAAGTTGTGTGAAATGTAAATATAGCGTATGCCCGTGCCTTCGCCTGAAGGCACGGTGTAAATTAAAATCACAAAAGTTAGATTCATTTTCAAACTAAATGAAAATTCATTAAAACACATTAAAAATCACAAACACAAACCCAAATCTTAAAAACTCAAATCCAAACACAATGAAACCTTTCAGAAATCAAAACATATTTCAAAATGAAACCCATTTAAAGCAGATCGGAGAGAAGATCTAAGAGATTTTTTTTTGGGTGAGTAAGTCATAAATTAAAGACAAAATTACACGTAGTAATATAATAAATCTCATACCCCAAAAAAAGAGAAACTAATAAAATAACTAATTAAAACACTCCCACATCAGCAGGTATCCAAAAAAGAAGACATAAATAAAAATCAAGATTGTCCATATATCATTTTTATCCCCAAGTACCCTCTATCATAAATGTATGGACAATTATACAAAAGTGGTCCCACTAAACAATTCAGTAGAATCGTGGCTGAACAACATACACCAGCCCAAGGCCTAACTCAAATCCACCAGCTCATTTACTAAATTAAACGTGGGTTATGTGGGTCCAAGACACCACCTTTCAAATAATAACCCACCAAACACAGTCCAAGTCCACCAAGTTTGCATCAACAGGCGTTGCTTGATAAGCCCACGTGGAAACCAACTCCAAATAATTCAAAAAAACCCTCCAACCACTCCCAAAAAATGGGTTTGGAAAACCATGGGCTACCAAAACCAGCGGGAGGTTTGAAATAGATATTTTATTGAGAAAAATACCAAATACATCATTACAATGCTGCTGAGAGAGAGAGAAAATCAGAGAGCCCTAACTTGGATCATCATCTGTAGATCATATCATCATCAACCTGAAATTGTGAAACAAAAGAAAAAGATTCATCAACTATCAGTTTCAAATACATAAAAATTATATAAAAAAAAAAGGGTTGTTTTTGAATGGATAATAAATCGAAGATGGGCTAGTTTAAAAAACGTTTTTTCACCTTTAAAAGAAATAAAACACTTTCCACTAAAATTAACTCATTTTCTATGACCATAGAAAATGTTCTCTCTCATAGGAAACACAAGAAAATGCAAAAGCATTTTCTACTGAAACAGATTGAGCGCTAAATTCTGAAAATTCGGGTTACTTTTCCAATCTAGTTCTAGTGGCCTAAAAGTTGTGCTCTCAATATATTTTGTGCTCAGGAGCATTGGTTGCAGTAGAATGCGGAGGCACAAGTTCAATATGGGTTTGAAAATCAGAGATCCCTCGAACGTAATAGTTAAAGAAGATACACCGATTGAATAGAACAAAGCCTAACTTGGATCATCATCCGTATATCATCATCAACCTAAAAAAGTGAAACAAATAGAAAAAAGATTCATTAAATACGAGTTTCAGATACATCAAAATAAAAAGTAAAAAATAAGGTGGTGTTGTTTTTGAATGGATAAAGGGAAATGAGTGGTAATGAATCTCTCAACCCAATTTCCCATCTCTCTAAACCCTCACTCCCACACCCTTGAGAAAAACCACCATTCCCCAATTTCTTGACTGCCAAAAAAAAAACCCATTTCCAAATCCTTTGTTTTTTTTCTATCAATCCTATGTGGCAGCGCCGGCGCCGGCAACGACAACAGCAAGGCGAGAACTACTGAGCCATGGGCTGCGTGATCGGAACGCTGTTCGCCGGATATTCTCCACCCTGTAACCCTCTCTCTCTCTTCGCCATTTTCGAGCTATTGAACAGAGAGTTGCAGTGGTGTCAAGTATGTTCACCACCACTCATCATCATCGCAAACCAGATCTGGGCGACTCATTGGTGTCTCAACCTCCCTCCAAATCTCTACAAGATCAATCAGATCAAGGTTGACACGAAGAATGGCGCCTTGAAGATCATTGTTTCGAAAGCCATAGATCGAATTCAGCAATGCGATCTCATCTCAGATCGTCTGTGAAGCATAGTAGAGAGAGAGAGAGAGAGAGAGAGAGAGAGAGAGAGGGAATTCAACAGGTCTCTTTTATGAGAATGTGAGAGAGAGAACGTGTAGAGAGAGTTGAGGATAAGGTGTTTGGGCGGAGGCAAACGTGTTTGGCTGACGTGGCAGAGAAAGATGTTTAGGCGGGAAAAAAATTGATCTCAACCGTTAGATATTGATTAAGATTGATCTAGACCATTCAAATGAAATGTATTTATGATACATTTTATATATTTTCAAAAACCGTTCTGTCTTATTATATAGATTTTATTCATATTTTCACCTACTTTTTCCTTTTCTCTTTTCAAATCTCTTTCCGAATCTCCCAATCAAACACAACATTAGTTAATGGAGGCATGCAACAGAGTGACTGGTACTGAAAACTAAAGTATTATGTTGCACCATGGCTAATATTGTATATGTAAAATTTTTTTGGCAAGGATGAGGTAATGCTAACCCTTATCCTTCTTCAGCTTAACAGTTGTTTTGCTTCTCTTATTTTTCTTCTTACTTGGAATATATGATTATTTGGAGAAATGTTTTATGTGGGTGTGAGTGTGTATATATGTTTATGCATATGAAATTTTTTTTGCCTGCCCAGCAGCCAGTGTGGATGATACTTGAAAATTTATACTTGCTAGTTGAGTTGAAGGTGAGAATTGTAGGCCAATTTACTTGGTACTTTCTTTGTCTTCTACTTTTATTTCCAGTACACCCTGCATCGTGATGCACTTTAAGGCCTAAAAAGCAGGTTGAAGTTCAGTCTCTGTTCTCACTAGTTGAACACTACTTTCGGGCACGGGTCTGTACCCTTTAAAGGAGTCCGACTTTGGATTCCCATGACATTTAACGAAGATATCATGATGATTTTACTGATGTAGCCATTTTATTGCATTAATGAACTTCGTTTTGAATTGTCTAGAAACGAATTAATTCTAGGTTGGGCTTCTTTACACCCGGAGTTTCATTTTGGCTAGCTGTTTATTTTAATGACTTTAAAACATTATGACACGGTTTTACAGGTTATACTTTCTTGATGGTTCTAGCACAGTAAACATTTTATATTTTCCCTTGTTTTAGTGGACATTATGATTTATAGGTTTTTCATTTTTTGTCACTGTTTTTGTGGTTCTTCAGTGTTCATTTTATTTATTTTTCCACTTGTATTGTTTGGTCTTATGTATAAGTATACTTCAAAAAAGAATGGTCAAAATTCATTTTGCACCTTGTGGTATGATCCCCGTGTATTTTATTCCCATATTTCTTAAAAACAGCCAATTACCCATTATGTAACTAAATTGCAATACTAACTCCATTAACTTTATTTGTAAAAGGAAATTTATACCCTTGGTCCTCCACCATCAACTCATTTTTTCCCGGCCATCCTCTACCAGATTACAACCAAACACAACATAATTTTTTTTTGCACTATTTTGTGGACATATCTAATACACATATATATACAATGTTGAACTATGCATTGGATCCAAATTTGGAGAAGTATTGTTGGCATTGCACAAATGCACGGGATTGAAAAAAGTTTCTAATTTACAAAGGAAAATGCAACGCAATTAGTTAATTAGTGGGTGAATGTAAACTTTAGATCAATTAACTAATTTGCCACATTCGGAATCTCTTATCACTATGGATCTTAGATCTGGTATATGTATATATAGATGAATAATTGTGTGTAATGTATGTATTGGTAGATCTATAAATATATATGAATCTTAGATCTGTGCTGCGGTGCAGTGCAGCTATTAGCTGGGGAGGAGATTGGTAGTGGTGGAGACGATGAACGGAGGTGGTCGGAGGGGTAGCTGGTTTAGGGTTAGGGTTAGGGTTAGGGTTAGGGTTTTCTTAGGTAGAAAATGAAGACAATGGTGATTTTGTCCTTTTAGATCAAAACTTGACTTTGACTTGTCTTTTCCTCCCTTCCCAACTCTAAAAACTGGTGTGTGAGCTACATATTTCGTCAGTTTGGACGAAAAATGTAACGGTAACAATTTAGTTCAAAACTATCCCTGGGTAATTAACTATTTTTAGAAGACAAAAGGAGAAGTGCTTTGGGGCCATGAATTTTGCTCAAAATAAAAAATACTTTGTTGTCATTATAATTTATTTAGTCCTTGCCTTGCCTAGTTACTGAATTTCTTTGTGATGTATATGGAGTTGCTCTACAGACTGACCTTTACTGTTTGTGTGTGCATAAAATGACCTTTACTTGTACCAGTGAAAACGGGTCCCAGTTTTGCTGATGCTGCTGTTGGAAGAATTGCTCAAGGAACAAAAGTTTTTGCAGAAGGTGGTTATGAGAAGGTCTTTCGACAAACATTTGAGACTGTTCCTGAGGAGCAACTTTTGAAGCCATATGCATGCTACCTATCCACTTCTGCGGGTCCAGTTATGGGAGTCTTATATTTGTCTTCTGCAAAGCTAGCTTTTTGTAGTGACAATCCTCTTTCCTACAATGTTGGGGACCAGACACAATGGAGCTATTATAAGGTAAACTGTGGTTTGTGTTGTAGTCTTATATTTGATCTAGGCTGGGTGGAAGTTAATGCTTTGAAAGTTTGAAGTTTGTCTTTAAGTGGCTATGGGAGACCCAGGTTACTTATTATCATTATCTATTATTTCCTTAGTACTACATGCCAACCATTTGGAGTCGGTGGTGGTGAACTTTTGAAAGGTGGAGAGCGATTTAGTTCAGAAGGATGAGGAAGAGTTCTGCAATTTCCAATTTCGTGTATTGCACAAGGTTTTGCAGTTTGATGAAAGGAAAATATGGAGCAGACTTTAAGTATGGTTGTGATTAGTACTAAATTAAATAATACAGACTTTAAGTAGGGTTGTGATTAGTACTAAATTAAATAATTAATTAATTAATAAAGCTATATAACTTTGTCTTGGGACACAGAGAAACTCTACTAGTGGAATTCTATTGATGAATCTAGGCTTGGTAGCAATACACGTGTTTTCTCAAATTGGTGTTATATCAATTTTCTCCTCTAATTGAAATGGATTTGAATTCAAGAAAGAACTTTAGTTGCAAGAATCTCCTATTAGGGGTGACATTTCTGCTCTATAATCGCAATTTTGTGGTCCAAAGCAAGAATCATGTTAGAACTGTGCTTCTATTGAGATGGAATCGTGGTTCGAACTGGGATGGGACTGGTATCAAACATATGAATTTTAAAGAAACAAAATGCAGGCTAAATTAAACCATGTATGGAGCATAGCGTGTATTTATTTGTAGGAAACAAATATTTATTCTAGGTTTTGTCTTTTCTTTTTGGAATTAAAGGATAAGGATTTCTGATAGATTTAAGTGGTAGTGTAGTGTGGACATTTAACATATATGTTACATCTAAACCAAAAAAAAAAAAAAAAATTACCTCACAATATCACTATACCCTTCTGGTGTGGTACTTTGGGAAATACTTGACCTTAAGTATCTTGGGTTGAGGTATCAGACAGTTGCACTAAGACATATGGTATGCTGAATTACATGAAGCAACGTGCTGAACGGTCTATGTCTTGTTACAACTAATCAAGCTTTGTCTACTAATTTCTTAAAATCATGAATCATTCATTCTGTCTAATGTTCAATTACTAAGCCTTCCTTAGCATCACTCACATTGTTGTGCACTCTTTCTTCTCCTTATGTATAAATAGGTGGTTATCCCATTACATCAGCTGAAAGCAGTTAATCCTTCGACAAGCAAAGTAAACACTGCTGAAAAGTACATTCAGATCATCTCTGTTGACAATCACGAGTTTTGGTTCATGGGATTTGTAAACTATGATAGCGCTGTCAAAAAGCTCAAAGGCATGCTGGAGGGTCGCAGCTCATGATCTGCACGAGGCATATATTTTCCACCATGTCACGAAGGTACATCATATATTCCTATCAAGTTGATGTAGATAAAATACTTGTGTGGAACTTATAATTATATGGGGAATGGATATATGTTATGTGCTCTTCTTGTTTGAGTGAGCGTCCGGTATTCTTGTGGTGTCATTGAAGAGTTTTTCTTGTGTGATCCATCTTGAGGACAGTGTAATTGGTACATTTTTATAGGTTGATTGTTAATTTGTATTTGTATTTAGACATCATCACAATGTAATTTTATTACATTTCTTGTTTCTGTAGCAAGTGTTGATTCTATTACAGATAGGAACAATTAGGTTTTATTTTACTGTTGTGGGTTGTGCTATATCTTCTGAACTTTGATGCATCAGCATCTCATATTCTGCCATCTTCTGTCAGCGAGGCGTTGGTTTTCGTGATTTAATCTAATTATCTTCTAGTTTCACGTGTATAGGTCAGTTTTGAAAAAAAATTAGATGTATTTGATAATTATAGTCCTCATGTTTAGTTTCGAAGAAATCTCATGGTATGTTTCTAAAATTATAATTCGTATTTATTTTAAATAAATAAATATAATAAAATAAACATACTAAATTATTGGAACAAATGTGGCATTGGTAAAATATCGAATTGCACCGTGGTCATATAATGATATAGAGGGTGTGGATGAAGCTCGAACGCGAATCATATGTTAGGAAAGGGCTTTCGTCATGGTACCACTGGGCTTACTGGCTAGGCCTTGGGAATATGGAGCTCTGGCCTCTGACCTTTCAAGAGCTTCAAGCCGTTAGAAGGGACTGGACTAAAGCCCATTTCACTGGAAATGAAATGCAGTAAATTCGGAGTCAAAGTTGGGCCAAATAATTGGTGAACTTGAAGGTTTTCACTACTTGGGCTTATTTAAACTTTAAATTTTGTTAATAACATAAATTCAATAATTGTTAAAAGACTCGGATTCATTTAATACTATATATATATATATATTGAGTTAATTGAGCAAGTTCAGAATTTAAAAATTCTTTTAGAAGTGAACCTGGTATAAGAAAATTGTTGTGTTAAACTTTGGATTGGTTTGGAATTTTTTTTTTCAATTAAAATGACAAAAAAAAAAATTTGTTAGAAAATTTATTTTTACAAAAGTTGTGTAAAAAGTAAAAAGAATAGAAAAAATAATTTTTTATTTTTATATTAGAGCATCTTCGACAGTATATTAATTTTTTTTTTTTATCACATTTGAATAAAAACTTCCTTTGATATTAAGTGCTTTAACAGAGGATATTAGAGTTTCATCAGAACATCGGTCGACTTGCCAGTTTAAATTTCTTTTTTTTTTTGGCCTTGAGGTAGTCAATTGACCAGTGTAATGTTTTTCACAAATTTTTGCTTTCAAGTGGTCATTCGAGAGGACATCGAGGTGACATTCAGCAACAACAATGAATAAAGATTTGATGACAGACATATTTATTCTCAATTTGATGAAAGAAAAGTGAAATTCTTAATTTGATACCTATTTCATATAACTGTTGGAGCAAGAAAAGAACTCATTTTTCATTAAATTTAAATTTAATGAAAGGTTTGGATAACCATTAGAGATGATCTTAACCGATCACATTTATCTTTTTAATTAATTATATTAAAACCTTGTTAATTAATGGAGGTGTTTGGAAAGTTTGGCTTTTGGTTTTTTTTTTTTTTTTTTTTCACTAAAAGACAAATTGGTTACAAAATCAAAAAAAATCAATCCAAACAAAATATCACATCAAACCCCATAATCATTTCACTTATTATCTCATAAACATCACATCCAACCATAAAAAAATCCAACTATCTTTCTAAATACAAATTTTTTTTTTTCAATAATATCTTACAACTAAAAAAATTTACAAAAAACTTTATTTCCCAAACACCCAAAAATTTATTTCCCAAACACCCACTATTACATTATTGTAGTTCGTAGATTTTTACCTGAGAACTTTTTTTTTTTTTTTTGTTACAGGTAAATCCTCTTACTCTCCCGCAGGTCCAAGGCAGCGCCCCGAGGAGATCACCAGGGTGTCCTGTTGTTCGTTCCGAGCCAGAGACTATAACCTGGAAGCTTGTCCCGACCTCACAAGGCAAGCTTCGGTAAGTCAGGACTCACACAGCGAGGGAGAATTAAACCCACACTAAGTAACTGATAAGGCATCCTTGAGGTCAACCTCTTGAGAACCTGAGTGTGCAATCTATTAATTAATTAATTAATTTAGGGGCACAAAATAAAAAGGTTTCAGAAAACGTCATGATAATGGAGGGAAGGAAATTGACCTGGTTGTGGTGAAGAATAGGGACCCACTACTGTGTAGTGGACAGCTAGCTGAGCCAAGGACTGCAATCCTTACAGACAACAATCAATGTTTAGTTTTGTAGTACAGTACACCACACCCCCTCCTCCTCCCCCTTTTAAATTTAGGAACTTTGTTTTTTCTCAACTATTCCTCCTTTGAGATATTTAAACAACTATTCCTCCTTTAAACTGTGTTTATGTACTTTATATCTTTTAAAAAAAATAATAATCACCATGTGTTTTCAACTTTTTAAAAGTATTTGTCAAAAAAATTTAGGCTCTGTTTAGAACGATTTTGAATAACATTTCCTATGATTGGGTTCGCATATGGTGTTTAGATAAAGTTATAAAATTAATTTTTCACAATTCTACAGAAAACTTTGTCAAACAGAGAGCGATTTTCAAATTTTTTTGTTCGAAATTTGGCCTAACCGGTCTTCCGGCCGATTGACGGGAACAGCAAATTTTTTTTTTTTGAAATTAATATGTTAATTTTTATATATTCAAAAAAAATATTTTCTGAATTTTTAAAATTTTTTTATGTGCTTTAAAATAATTTTGAGTTGTATGTTTGGTTATGAGTTGTAAGTTTTTGTATCGAATATCAAATGTCACATTAAAAATTCCCCACTCAATTCAAAACTCTTTTCAAAACTATTTTCATCAAACAAATTTTCCACACTCAAATCATAATTCCAAACACCGCAAATTCAAAATACAACTCATACTCTCAAATCATAGTTACAAAGCTCTACCAAACGCAATCTTACTTTGTTATTTTTCATATTTATTTATTTTTATTAATTTTTTAAATAATTTTTAAAATTTTTAAACACACCTAATATAAATACACTTAAAAAGTAAAATTTTTGTGAATTTTTACTAAATATCAAAAAATATAAAAAAAAAATGAAAATTTAGTATATTTTTCATATTTTTGTATATTTATAAATTTTTAAAAATATTTTTTCACAAATATTTTATTTTTTAGATACATCTAAGTAAGATACATCTAAGAAAGTACAAAAAAATGCTTAAAATTTTAAAAATATTCACTAAAAAAACACGAAAAAATAAAAAATCCAGTTTCAAAAAATTGAATTCAGAAAACTGAAATCAAACACGTTGATAGTTTATGTTTTTTAAGTCATAATTAATAAAATATCATAATTAAATATAACATAAGACATAATTAAAGATATCATAAGTCATAATTAATATAATAAAATAACTAAAAAATAAAATTAGTCATAATTAAAAAAATAAATGACATTATTAGAGGTGTATATAGTACATTCTTTCAAGGGTATATATTAAAATTTTCCAAATATTAATTCTATCACAATCTATACATGATAATGTACCTCTCTTTCTCTCATAAATGCATAAGGGTAGTTTTGAGAAATAACTATTTTAATTAATTTTTTAATTTTTATGAAAAAATGTATATAAAAAAAATAGAGAAAATAGTTTATTTTGATTTTTTTCAGTGATTCCCAAAACTTGCCTAAAGTCTGACAAGTTTAATAATAATATTATTTATTTTATACTAAATTTTAAACTTTATTTTATTTATTTCTATATCTATAATACATATCATCATATTAATTTCGATTGTTTGAATTTTATAAATAGAAAAGGTCAATAAGATTATCACAAATTTTTTAGACCTTGTTTTGGGAAATAATGGTTTTTAATTTAAAAGTCAAAAAATTATTAAAAAAATTAAAAAACTTATAACATATACCAAAAATTTAAAAATTCTCTTTTCCTTTTATTTTTTGTACATATTTTAGTAAAAAATCAAAAGGTCATTCCAAATATACAAATTTCTTTATCTCATATTTTAACTAAAAAATTAAAAAATTACTAAAATAATTTGTTCTCAAACAAGATCTTATTCTAAATCTGAGTAGTGAATAATACAATTTATTCAAATAATTACCGTTGAGTAGCAAATTCATGTGATTATTTTAAATTTTAATTTAAAATCTTTACATTAATTAAAGGGAAAATTTCATTTCAGGGATGATTTTAAAAAATAATCATAAATAAATTTATAATTATTGATAATTAATTTTTTTATTTTTTTTATGAGTGTTTAGTGTGGATTATAAGGGGTGATTATAATTTATTTTAATTTGAAATCTACGCCAAACTATTTAATACAACTTTTACTTATAATTTTTTAGACAAAAATAAATTAAATATGCTGATTATTTTAAAATTAGGAAAAGAATATTTTTAATTTTTATTTTTTAATTATTAACTTTCAACTTATATTAACCTCCACCAAATAACACCTTTATCATTCATAATTTATCCTTAATTGAGATTGTTTGGAATGTCCTAAATAAGTGTACTTTTTGACTTTTTATAAAATATAGGCTGAATTTAAAGTGATATGATAAAAAACTGATGTGACTTAAATGGAATAATAACTTTTTAACTTTTTAATTTTTTAATTTTTTAATTTTTTTTTTAAAGATACCAAACTAACCCTCAAAAAAAAAAGAAAAAAAAAGAAAAAAAAGAAAAGAAGGGGCGTAACGAAAGGTGTGGGATTTGGGAAATCCAAGGTCAGACCCCCATCTTGTCTTGTCACATCCTGCAGGTTTCCTTTCTACACCCCCCACTCTCTCTCTCTCTCTCTATCTCTTTTTGTGTCTTTCTCTCTCTCACACACACGCACAACACACACAGACGTACATCCAACGATACAGACAAGTGGACAGAGAAGAATCTTCGTCACTGAAAGGAAAGGCTGACGTTCGCAACAAAATAAGTCTGTCCAGTGACAGAATTTAGAGAAACCTATCGGTCATGTCGCTCTTATTTTTGTGAAAAATATTAATTGTCATAAAATTTTAAAAATTAATAATTGATCCATATAATATATGTATTATTTTTTTAAGGGTAAATTATAAACACTCCTTCGAGATTTAATAAAAATACAAATTTTTTCTTAAAGTTTGAGAAATTACAAATTATCCTTTGAGTGTCAAATTTTCATAACAAATTAGGAGAAATTAAAGAGGAATCTGTATGAAAATAAAAATATCAGGGGATAATTTGTTATGAAAATATAAACCTCAGAGGGTGGGATGTAATTTCTCAAACTTCAGAGAAGAATTTATATTTTTATCAAACCTCGAGAGGAATGTTTGTAATTTACCCTTTTTCAAAAAAAAATATTTAATGATATAATATGTGTTAAAGTACGATTTTAATTATTGAGTTTTTCATCAAATCCATATCAGAGTTTGATCAAATTGGTTTGTCGGAGTGGCTGGACACGCCGAAATAAGAAAGCAAGGGAGAAAAATAGCCGAAAAAAAATACTACCAAAACCCTTTCTTTCTTGGAGTTTTCTTAAGTGTGTAATTGCACACCATGTGCCACTTATACAAAAAGTGTAAGTGTAAGGTGTAAGTGTAAGGTGTAAGGTGTAAGTAGGTTGCATATGGTGTGCAAGCTCAAAAAAAGTGTAAGTGTAAGGTTTAATTTTTCACAAAAGGTGTAAGTGTAAGGTGTAAGTTGCACACCATAACCAAACCCTTCTTTCTTTCCCAAAGCCCTAAAATCCCATAATCCATTTCCTTTTTTCCCAAAACCCTAAGACTCCCACCGCAAGGAAAAGGATCTTTGACAACTAAAAAAGTATATTTGGTCGCTGAAAGTATAGGTTTTGGCCACTAAAAAATCATTAGTAGCCAAAAGTAAAGATTTTTGGCGACTAAAAAAATTTAGTAGCCAAAAGTATAAGTTTTGCCGACTAAAAATCTGTTTGGTCGCCAAAAGTGAGGTTTTTACCGACTAAAAAAATTTTAATAACCAAAAGTGAGGCTTTTTGGCAACTAAAAATAATTTAGTAATCAAAAGTGAGGCATTGGGCGACTAAAAAAATGTTTAGTAGCCAAAAGTGAAACTTTTTGGTGACTAAAAAGAAGTTTAGTAGCCAAAAGTGGTAATTTTAGTATGGGAATTAAATTTTTTAACGACTAAAAAATAATTAGTAGCCGAAAGTATAGAATTGGCGACTAAAATTATGTTTAGTCACCAAAAGTGGTCTCTTTTTTTTTCTAATAAATAATTTATTTTTACATAAATTATGTTCAATAAAAAATAATTATTTTTATATATATACTTTTATATTAATACGGGTCTATGTACTATATAAATTATATATGTTGTATATATAATCATATGGTGTTATAGAGGCGTAGTGGAAAGAGTGTTGTATAAAGTTTATGGTGTAGGAGATTGATGGTTCGAATCTCCACAAGAGTAAATGAGAAGTTAGTGAGTGCAATTTTTTTTTTTTTTTTTTTTTTCACAAATGAGCTTTTGGCGACTAAAAGGTTTGGTCGCCGATTCCTTGAGTATTGGCGACTAAAACATTGGTCAGTAAATGTATAATTTAAAAAATATAATTGATTATTAGCGACCAAAGTTTTGGTCGCTAAAGACTTGCTTTTTGGCGACTGAAAGTTTTTTAGTCTCCAATACCTTTCTCGACCGTCTTCCGGTGACCAAACCAACGACTAAAAAATTTAGCCGGGAAAACTAAAAAACCGACTTATGGCGACTAAAAATTGACTTTTGGCGACTAAAAATTTAGTCACCAAATGTGTTTTTTTTTGTAGTGCCCATAATGGTTTGATCATCTGATTTGGAATTTGAAGAAGAGCTCTTTCGGCCCTTGTAGTGGTGGAGATGATTGTAGGGAATCAGAGCTATGAGCGGTAGTTGAGAAGTGCACGGTGGAAGATGGAGGGATTTGCCTATGCGTCTGGCATGTCTAATAATAGGATTGTGGCGGTCGATGGTTCATCCGCCGCCTGTACCACCGTTAAGATGAATGGTGGAGGAGGACGACTATGAGAGAGAGAGAGAGAGACTTATGTGGAGTTGCGGGTAGTCGTGCGAGGTAGCGATCAATAGTAGGGATCGACGAACGGCGGCGGCGACAACTGAAGAGAGAGAGAGAGAGCTGATAGAAAAAAAATGGGACTGATTAATGACAGAAGGAAAAAAAGATAGGGTGGGAAGAGAAGATAGGGTGAGAAGAGAGAAAGTGTTGGAATAATTTTGGAATAAAATAATTATAATAATTATGGACGAATCAAAAAGTGAAACGTGTATCAAATAAGTATAAAAAGTTAATAGAAACAAAGGGAAATAGATGGAGGGTCAACATTGGGACACGGTTAAAAATTCAGAATTTAAATTGTTAAAATTAAAATATTAGGATTTAATGTGAAAAATACGGCAAACCCTGGGTTTTTTTTTGTTGTTGTAATTATCTCTTAATTATTTATTTTGATAATATGGGCGCTATCATTCTATAAAATTGTTACTTGAATACTTATATACATTAATTTTAGTTAAATTATTTGTGTATTTTAATAATCTTCATTCTATCATATTATAAAAGGGTAATTATCATATAATAATTTTGTATGATATATATTAAATTATAAAATAATAAAATAAATACTCATTTTGATATTAAAAATAATCAATAAATTAGAAGAAGAATTAGTAATATAAAATTAAAAGTAATTCTAACTATTTAATTTTCTTTTATATTCATTTGAAAAATAAAAATATGTAGAAATAGAAATTATATATAATTTATTAAAAAATTAAATATAAATATGTCGTAAATGGATTATCATATAATGATTTTATATGATATATATATATATATAATTATAAGATTGTAAAAATAAACGTTCTTAATTAAATTAAAATATCAACTATATAAAAGAAATTCAAAAACGACCAACTAAGAAAGAATTACATAATAACATTTAAACCCAAAAAGAAAAAATAATGAAAACATCCAAACGATAGAAACATCTCAGTGTATGAAATGATTAATCATCTATAATATAACTTCAAAACATAAAAAAACTTATTATTCAACAATTGAAAAAGTAATTCAAGTAGTAAATCCAAACTTTAGAGGTTCCTTGGGAGTATAATGTTGTTCAAGTTTTTTCCTTCTGTGAGTTGTGATTATTTAAAATAATGTAGGAAAGAAAGTATAATTTCATATATAGAATCATCATAAAATTTAAACGACAAATCTATAATCTATAGAGGAAAAATTACTCATAAGTCCCATATTAGAAAATGTTACTCCATCTAGTCCTGAGTGTTTTTTTATAAACCATTTAGTCCTTTTTTTACATCACAACATCATCATCAAAACAATATCAAATATCATCATCAAAACAATATCAAATATCACAACATCAAACATCATCATCAAAACAACATGTAGCCTCCCCATTTTTCTTCGTCTTCAACATTAACTACACCATCAAAAAAGTTGAGGCTCAGATCTACGAATGAACAGGCGAGAATTCGAAAACGCCATGGTTGCAACAACAATTCCCCGTGAGAGAAGGAAACAAATAGTAACCCATCTCCCTCTCTCTATTTCTCACAGAGCCGCCGAGTTGCCCTGCCAATAAATGGGTCAGGTTCTCAGTGCCCGACTCATGTTCTCAGAAGAAAATACAGTACATCGTCACAGTCTCTGATTGATTCGCCGAAGACAGCACCATTGCTAGGGTTTGGAGGGATGAGATCGACAGCGGCCGATTGGTCCGCCAGTGCTAGGGTTTCCAAAACACGTCGGAGTTAAGAGAGAGAGAGAGAGAGAGGTGATTGCTGGGAGGGGGGAGGGGGGGCTCGAATTCGATCTGAGATGTTTTTGATGTTATGATGATGTTTGATCAAAAAAATTGTTATGATGATGTTTGATCAAAAAAAATTGTTATGATGATGATGTTTGATCAGGAAAAATTGTTTAATCGTTATTTTGGTGTTTGATGTTATTTTAATCGTTATTTTGATGTTTAATCGTTATTTGAAAAATTGTTTAATCGTTATTTTGATGTTGTTTTGATGATGATGTTGTGATGTTTGATGTTGTTTTGATGATGATGTTTGATGTTGTTTCGATAATGTTACTCATAAATCTGATATTTGATGTTTGATGAATAATCCTAATGTTTAATGGTTCAGAATCTGTGTTTGATGTTTGATGAATAATCCTAATGTTTAATGGTTGATGTTTGATGAATAATCCTGACGTTGCTAATGTTTGATGTTGGATGAATAATTCTAACGTTGCTAATGTTTTCACTGACATTATACGAATAATCATGTCGTTGCTAATGTTTGATGTTTAATAAATAATCTTGACGTTGCTAATGTTTGATGTTTGATGAATAATGTTTGACGTTTGAAAAGAAGGGAAATCATAAAAAGACCTATAGTAAGCTTCTTGGGAAATAGGACCTATTAGTCCAACAAAAAACTTTCGGGACTAAATGGGTTAACATTCCCAAATTTGGGATTTATTGGTGCTTTCCCCTTGGTATTAGGTATAGAATAATACACAGGAAAATAGGGGGGGAAGGCAATTTAGCATTTAAAAAAATCCTAATACTCTTGAAAAAATTAAGAAGAAAAACATAAAATGCAAAATTAGTATTGGGTTTGTAGATTATCTCAATTTATCATGAAAATTATATGAAAAATAAATATTTGTTAAATAGAGTCCATATAAAATATGTAAAATTAGTATAATTTAAATAAAGTTTGAATTTGTGTAGAACTCTATATGTTTATCTCAATTTATCATGAAAACTATATGGAAAATAAATATTTGTCAATAGAGTCCATTTAAAATAGGTTGAGTTTGTGTAGAACTCTATACGTAATTAAGAAAATATATGTTGACATGGCTCTCTTAGAAAGAAAAAGAAAAAAAAAAGAAAAAAAAAAAAGCTCTTATAACATACACTACTACAAAAACAAATAAAGATCACACTTTGATACATGAAAATATCTCACTTTTATTGGAAGTGTAATAAAAAAAATTAGATTAATATTTTAATCACACTTGATTTGATTGAGTGTGATAGTATTTATTTTTTATCACACTTTTCAATTAAGTGTGATTATATATACACATTTTTTAATCACACTTTTTAATTAACATGTGAAATATTTATTTTTTATGTCACTTTTCAATTAAGTGTCATTATATATATATATATATATTAATCACACTTTTCAATTAAGTATGATTATATATATACATTTTTTAATCACACTTTTTAATTAATATGTGATATATTTATTTTTTATGTCACTTTTTAATTAAGTGTCGTTATATATATTTTTTAAACACACTTTCTAATTAAGTGTGAATATATATAAAAAAATATAAATATGATTATATATATATATTTGAATATATTTTTTTTATATAAAAATATATCTCAAAATTGGCGTCTTTTCCTCTTCCACTACTCTAGCAGACACGACTTCTCCTGCAAAGAAGACTCAGAATTTCCAAATATATATCAGACTCTTCCTTTTCCAATTCGTTTTGCCTTTCTTTCTAATTCATTAGCCCTAATTCGGTTTGCAGCTCTAAAATCACCATTGTTACTCACTCAACGTCTTCATCTCTATTGAATTTCGAACTTTTGGTGAGTTCTGTTCTCTTTTTTCTTTTTTTTTTTAATTTTTTTTATGCCCTTTTCGTATGTCATTCATAAGATGTATTTGTATATATTTATGATGATGATTATTATTAGTGGAATTATATAAATATAGCATTTCATTTGGAATGAGGGTTTTGGGTGGAAATATTGATACTGTATTGTGTTTTGTAAATTAGAGTTGGAATGCAATTTTTTTTTAATACTGTATGTTGATTCAGAATTTCGTATGTTGTATCTGTATCTGTATCTGTATTAGGGGTGAGTAGCGAATATACCGATCTGCCCAATCGGACCAAACCAAAACGATCCACCGCATTTTGGACGGATGCGTGATGACGAGCGGACGGTTGTGGATTGATTTTTTCCAATCCACCTAGTTTTGGACGGATGACAGATTTGAGGTTCCTTTGACCGCATTCGAACCGCCAAACCGTAAGCATCCCTTGTAATTTATAAGACTTTGTGTTTTCAATTTGTTTAGATATTCTATTTGTGTTTTCAATTAAAAAAGAGTTTAAATATTATGTTGAATATATTCTATTAAAAAAGAGCTTTCAATTTGAATATATTTTTTGAATTGAAAAAAAATAAATGTATTATTTATCTATATTTTTTTATTTTTAAATCTAACTCTAAAATAATGGTTTTTGTTTTGAAAAGCAGATATAGATGTAACAATACAGAGACATATAATCTCTACTACTGCTCTGCTCATGGTTTTGGTGGTTTGAATTATTTTTATATTTTAAGAACCACAAATTATAATACTTTATGTGGATGAGGTATGCAGTGATTGTAATATTCTAAAGTTTCAAACTTTCTTTCTTTGGATGAGACATCCAATGATTGTAATACTTTTTAAAGTCATTGACTGTAATACTTTTTTTTTTTTTTTTAAGGAAGTGCACAAGTTGAATTATGTTAAAAATTTATAAAATTTTAAACCGCCAAACCGATTCGCATCCATCCGCTAATCCGCCAATCCACTCAATCCACATCCGCCGAATTGGCAGACGAATACGGATTGATTTTCTCCAATCCGCCAATCTGGCGGACAGATTGCGGATTGGAGGTTTCGTGGCGGCAACCAATCCATGCCCACCCCTAATCTGTATGTGTGGAAGATGTGGTCTAGGTTTGATGAAATGGTGGGGATTGCAGTGGGCAGTGCTACAAAATATGTGGTTTGTTTGATTGGTGGATAGGTTTCGATAATAAGGAAATGGTAAAATTTATAGTACCTTCAAATACAATTCTTCTAGGTTTTCTTATACAGTACATGATTGGGTAAAGATGCTTAACAGAGGTGGAGAAGTCTATGATAATGGTAGCTAGCATTCCTTTTCTTTATTATTTTTCTAGGGGAAACAGGGGGTGTAGTTCGGTTAATAATGAGATTCTATGATTCTTTTTGTGTGTAATGATGGTACAAATGTTGAAGAATGATCAATAACAGCAACTGAATAGATTTGTAATTTACCTTTTTAGCCATGAGTCATGTTATGTACAACTAATCTAACTACACCCCATGTTGTTTTTGCTGTTGCTGCTGCACTTAGTTGCTGTTGCTTTTTGTTTTGTTTAGAATGCTTTTTTACTATTGCCTTTTGTTTTGTTTTGTTTAGAACGCTTTTTGTTGATCATACTATGTTATGTAATTCCCATTCTATCAATTCCACTAGTCAACCACCCCAATATCTAATTTGGGAACAAAGCAAAGGCATCATTAATGCCATAAAGTCCATGACTAGTGATAACCATAAACAAATAAGTCAACCATGCATTTAAAGGTTTTGAAAAGATAAACTAAGAGTGTGTCCACCTTTTAGTTAAAAAGCAGTGTCATGTGTGGTGATAAATGTATTAAAAACAGAATTCTTATTTAACTATCACATAGAATTGAACGAAGAGCATTGGGGAAGGATAGAGGCTAAGAATACAAGGAACATTTCAAGCGTCATTCCTCTTTTTTTTTTTTTATATTTCTTTTCAAAGTCTATTCAAGTGGAACATCACTTTTCCATTGAAATAGAATTGATGCTGGTAGTCAAAATGCTAATTTAAAACTTCCCAATATTGATTGATGTGGTCCAGTAATTGTCTTACAAGCTTTTACACTACAATGGAAACATTTATAAAGCAAGAAAAGATAAATCCCATCACCTGCCCATATTCAAATAAGCTTAATGCTTTCGTACTTGCTTCATCACATTCAACTTGAGTCATCAGCCTACGTTGAACTATCTAAAAGGACAAATCAATCATAAGAAAAACATGCAGCACATAGTGACGAGATCAAAACAACATCTAAACAAATTTGCTGAAATTTTCGGACAAACAAATATTCATGTTTTAAGTCAAAAAAGTGGTTATTCATCATCAATTCTTTACTTATATTCTTCCTATTTTTTTCTTTTTCTTTTTCTTTTTGGTAACTAGTAAGTCTCTCTTTCTCTTTGCTCTCTTATTTACTCTCCAGGTTTGTTTCTCTTTTCTCTTTTATTTACTCTCCTTTTGCTCTCCACATTATGAGCATTTTTTTTTTAATATTATTTTTTGATCTTGGAGTGCAATGACCACAGTTGTTTGTTTGTATTAATTTGGACTGACTAATATTATTTTGTGTTAGATTGTGGTTGATTCTTACTAATCTCTCCTCTCTCTCTCTCTCTCTCTCTCTCTCTCTACGTTAACATTTTCATCATTTGAAGCTGGTTCTCTGTTTTTTCCTTCATTTTTCTAAGCTTCTTATCTCTCAATTGTCTAGTTTTTACTGATCTATTCATATGTTTTTGGTTTATTGATTTATTTCCATGTCTTAGAATCTCTCCATCTATTCCTTAGAAATTCCATATATTTCTATAGGTGAACTTATTTTATTAGGGGGGAAAAAACTCTAAAAACTAAAAACTAATCGGATTGTTATTATTTTGTTCTCACAGTTCCAGAAATATTAACAAATTTGTTAAATTCACAAAAAATAATATTTCATCTTCTTCCAAATGTAACACTTTGCCAAATGTTTAGACTTTTGAAGTGAAATGTTATATCTTCGCTATTAGTTCAAAGTTATCAATTCATTCCTCATTCTTTCTTTTAGGTAGTGTTCTGCTATCACCTTTCTGAAGAAAGGATTTGATTCACGAAACATTGTTTGAGAGAGGTAAATTGTCGCAGAGAAACTGTGATCATCGTGATAAGTGATTTTTGATGTTATAGAATTATATTTTTTTTGATTTATTGACTCAAAATCACATACGATACATCAACCTATTTTTCTTTTTATATTATTTGGTGTATTAAGGAAATGAATAATTATCAATATCTTTTTTTGCAATTGAGCATTACAAGATTTCTTTTTTTCCTTTTTTACTCAACTAAAATCAGTAACAGGTTTGTTCTTTTTATTTTTGTGTCATCAGATCATAATGAAATCTGATTGTAAAAATTAATACCAACTAAAATAGATCATAATGAAAAATAAATAAATAAAACAAAAGGAGACAAATAAAAGCCTAATTTCTCAACAACAACCAAAACAAAAGTAAGGGAAGCTAATAGTTAGGAAAACAAAATTTAGAAGTTTAAAATCTGTTGCCCCTATCATATGAGCTCCACAAGTGTATTTACCCTACCATGAAAAGTAACATCCTTAACAACTTTATTAATACACATTGTGGAATGATAAATATTCTTCAACATTTTTTACTTAGGAGACTGTTATTACTGTGGCAAACTGGCTGGTTTGCAACCCTCTTTCACATATATGGGATTCAACTTATGTGTGAAAAGGAGATGTAAATTACAGGCATTTTGGAAGATTTCCAAATTGGGATTGGTAACTCTTGTTTAACAGTTCCCTTTTGTTAGAGTATATTTGACATGAATTATGTAGTAGTGAAGAGAATATTGATCCTTGCATTAGTGGTAGGCATCAGGAAAAAAAAAATTCATTGAGGAAAACAAGAGGCGTAGAACCATACTGGTATTCTAATCAAAACCACCCAAGGCTAACAAATCAATAGACACAAAAAACACACTGCAATAGATCAAGAAGCAAGTCCAGACCAGAAGCAATACTGCTCCTGCTGCTCTTCCAGAACAAGGTCAATACCCAAACACACCAGCCACTACCCAAGCACACTGCTGCTGCTGTCCAGAACCAAGCACACTGCTACTGTAGCTGCTAAGCCAGACATCTTCTAACCTCAGCAGTTATACCCAATAAACAATCCACACTAGCAACACAATAGCAACAAAAACACAGCAACACCCTTCATCTCAGCAGTTGCAGCACCTGATTCAAATTGATCACAAAATCATGAATCGAGTACTGCACACCTGCAATACTACTCTTTGCCCAAAAAGCTATCCTTGACTTCACAATATCCACCAAATCAGCAAAATTGTGATGGCCCCCATTAAACACCATTTCATTCCTGAACTTCCAAACTAACTACAGCATCACTAGTGGCATCATATTTCAAATTTTTCTCTCATTCGTCTTGAGCTTCACCCCATCCCACCATCGTAGCAAGGCTTCAATGGAACTAGGGACTACCCAACACACATCTCACCAGCTCACTAATGTAAACCAGACTCTCCATACCAATGGGCAATGGAGTAAAACATGGCTAATAGATTCTACTTCAATTCTAACCTTCACTACTTCACCCAACTCAACACAAGAAGGCTGCCCATTAGCCTGCCAACCTTCAAGTAGCCTACAAACAGTATACATCAGCAAGCATGGTGCAGAGCTGTTTTGCTGCTGCTGCTTTGCTGCTACTATAAAGTTGTTTTTGCTACTGCTGCAAGTTGCTGCTTGTTTGGGAGGCAAACCACCTAAATGAGTTGGGTTACACCTCATCATTCCACTCCCAAACTGACATAGTTATCTAGTTAGGATTAAGTACAGTTAGGTTGAGTTGGTTATAGAGTAGTTAGAACTGTAGTTCAATTAGATGGTTATGCAATATATGTATGTAAGTTCGTGTACTCTGTATGGTTATGCAATATATGTATGATAGTATTGAATAATGAATGCCTAGATTGTTTAGACTTTATGGAATTTTTTTTTTCTTTTTTTGACTTTGTAATTATTCATAGATCATATAAATTATTTGTTATAAGATCCTGTATTTATTTATTTATTTTTTTGTTGCAAGTTTGCTTGAGGCATTTAATGTTCTATCAAAGAAATTGTGCCTTCTCAATAACATTTCTTTGAGGTTATCAACTGTGTAGCCTCTAGTTTATTGTTTTATATTCTAATTTCTTTGTTGATATAGGTGTTCAAAAATACATTTAATATGGACAAATCTTGGATGTTCAAGGATAGAAGATCAAAAGACTATGAGAATGGAGTTGAACAATTTCTTAATTTTGCTATGATCCATGCAAGTGATTTTCAATCCATACGTTGTCCTTGTAAAGTCTGTGGAAACTTGAGAAGCCAACCTATTCGAGAGATTAGAAATCATCTCTTTTTCAATGGTATTGACCAAAGTTATACCACATAGATATGGCATACAGAAGTAGTCACCAGTGGGACATCACCATGTTTAAATGAAGAAGATTTTTCCCAACAACAATTTGACACGTCTCCTATAGACAATGTAGTTGAAACAATAGAAATGGTTCAAGATGTATACGATCATTGCACGGCTGATCCTAAAGTGTTTAAGAAATTACTTGAAGATGCAGAAAAAGCATTGTATCCGGGTTGCACAAAGTTTACCAAGTTGTCTACATTGGTTAAACTGTATAACTTCAAAACTACGAATATCCTATTTCACACTGGGTTTTCAGATCTACTGATGTTGTTGGGTGATATGCTGCTAATGAACAATGAAATACCATCATCCATGTATGAGGCTGGGAAGACGTTTATTGCATTGGGAATGGGATATGAGAAAATACATGCATGTCCATATGATTGCATACTCTATAGAAAGGAGTACAAAGATACAACTTCATGTCCTACATGTGGTACATCAAGATGGAAGTTGTAAAAAAAATTCTATTGAAATAAGAAAGGATGTGCCTGCAAAAGTTTTATGGTATTTTCCATATATCCCAAGGTTTCGAAGGATGTTCCAATCAGCAAAAATAGCGAAGGATTTGACATGGCATGCTCACGAAAGAGATTATGATGGCACAATGTGTCACCCTGCGGATTCTCTATCATGGAAGTTAGTAGACCACAAGTGGCCAGATTTCGCTGCAGAGCCAAAAAACCTTCGATTAGCTATTTCTACAGATGGAATAAATCCATACAGTTCCCTTAGCAGTAGGTATAGTTGTTGGCTAGTTATAATGATTACCTATAATCTTCCACCGTAGTTATGGATGAAGAGGAAATTTATGATGTTATCATTGTTAATATCAGGTACACAACAACCTGGTAATGACATTGATGTTTACTTGGCACCACTAATTGATGATTTGAAAATGTTGTGGAAGGTAGGTGTTGAAGCTTATGATGTTTATAAAGAAGAACACTTCAGGCTGAAGGCTATATTGTTGTGGACAATTAACGACTTTCCAGCATTAGGCAATTTGAGCGGTTGTACTATAAAAGGGTATTATGCATGTCCAATTTGTAGTGAAGGAACATGTTCTCACAGATTAAAATATGGTAAAAAGAACACATATGTTGGCCACAGAAAATTTCTTCCACGCTACCATCCATATCGGAGGCAAAAAAAGGCTTTTAATGGTGAGCAAGAGTTTTGATTAGCTCCAATACCATTAACTGGGAAGGAAATATTAAATAAGGTTGAAGGGCTTGTAACCATATGGGGAATGAAAAATAAAAAAGCATTAGATGTTGGTGGTACAAAATGTTAGAAGAAGAAATCATTATTTTTTGATCTTGAATATTGAAAGTACTTACATGTTCAACATAATTTGGACATTATGCATATTGAGAAGGATGTGTATGAGAGCCTCATTGGTAAATTACTTAATATTCCAGGAAAAACAAGGATATAATTAATTCTCACCTTGATCTTGTAGAAATGGGTTTGCGTGAAGAATTGGCACCACAAATTGGGGAAAAGCGAACATACTTGCCTCCATTATGTTACACATTGTCTAATGGGGAGAAAAGAAGAATATGTGCAACATTATTGGAATTGAAGGTTCCAAAAGGATACTCTTCAAATTTGGGAAGTCATGTATCAATGTAAGATTTGAAGCTTTATGGTCTAAAATCACATGATTATCATGTATTGATGCAACAGTTACTAGTTGTGGCAATACGATTTATGTTACCTAAGCATGTGAGACATGTCATTATCAGGTTATGTTTCGTTTTCAATGCTATTTGTAGCAAAGTGATAGATGTGGGAAAATTAGATGAGATTCAAAAAGATCTTGTGGTCACATTATGTTTGCTTGAAAAGTACTTGTCACCTTCGTTCTTTGATATCACAGTGCATTTGACAATGCATCTTGTTAGAGAAGTTCGACTTTGTGGACCAGTTCACTTTAGATGGATGTACCAATTTGGGAGGTTCATGAAGATCTTAAAGGGTTATGTTCGTAATCATAATTGTCCTCAAGGTTGCATTGCTGAAAGTTATATTGTAGAAGAAGCTGTTGAGTTTTGCGCAGAGTATTTATCTGGAGTGGATGCAATCGGGATTCCTTCTAATAGGAACAAGACAGTTGATGATGATATAGAAATTGGAAGGCCTTTATCAAGTGGTTATGTTGTTACAGTTGATCGTAATGAATGAGAGCAAGCACATCGTTATGTGTTATAAAATACAAGTGACATTCAACCATACATTGAGTAAGAATATTTCATGTACATTTTTTTACAATTGTATTCTCACAAGTTAGAGATTTATCTCATAATATATTGCTATATTCATGATTTGATAGGGAGCATATGGCTTGGTTGAAGCTAAAATATCATCGTCAATCACGAAGTCAAAAATGGCTACAAATTGAGTATAATAAAACATTTATGTATTGGCTTCGTGAAAAGGTATTAGGGTAATTTAACATTTATCTTTTTCTAATACCGAATATTATTAAGAAAAAATTAGCTAACTATTTAACCATATATAGGTCTCAAAGGAATTAAGTGGCCAAAATAATATCTCAAATAACCTGAAGTGGATAGCACAAGGACCTCGATTGGATGTTATAAAATTCCTTGGCTATATCATCAATGGTTGCCGTTATCACATAAAAGATCGAGATAACTCATGAGTCAGCCAAAACAGTGGAGTTAGTTTAGTGGCAACAACAATGCAAGTGACAGGCTACAAGGATAAGAACCCAGTGTTTATGGATATGAGTTACTATGGAGTTATTACTAAGATATGGCAACTTGACTACTATATGTTCAAGATTCTGGTATTTAAGTGTGATTGGGTTGACAACACAAAGGGAATTAGAGTGGATGAGTTGGGTTTCACATTAGTTGAGTTAGAGAGGATAGGCCATAAAGACGATCCCTTCATTTTGGCTTCCCAAGTTAAACAAGTTTTTTTATGTACAAGTTGATAATCAGTTGTGCTAGAACCTCCTCAAAAACAATATTCTTGTGAAAATGATGATGAGTTCAATGATTTTTGTATAGAGCATCATGGCTTTACAAAAGTTTTGCTAGAAGTTGAATCATTAGATGTGGTTGATGATTCTATGTCATCTTACATGCGAGGAGATTGTGAGGGAACTTGGCTCGATAATCCATGATGGAAAAAAAAAATGTCTTTGTAAGAATATATGTCTAAGTGTTATATTTTCATGTTAAAATGTTTGACTTATATTCATTTTCTTCATGTCTTTATATTTAATTGTCTAACTATTTGACCTTTTTTTCTTAATTTTTTATTTTAGTCATAGGATGGATACTTCTTATGTCCTGCCTACTAATGGAGAGGATGCATGGTTACCAACAACAGAACCAAAATCTAATAAAAGAAAAGGCAGAGGTTCGACAACATTACCAGATGTCATAAAGGATAGGAGTTCTGGTGTACGAAAAACCATTGACTATAACGAGAATGGTCAATTGATTGGAAACAATTCAATCAAATGTTCAAGACATCATGGGGTGTTAGCTTGCACAATGGTTCCGATATGCTATAAAGACTAGTTTGAGGTGCCAGTTGAACTGAAAGAAAAATTATAGTGTTGTGTGGAGGTAAGTAAGACACTTAAACATGTATTTAAGAGCAATCAAAATTAGAATTTTATAACATTATATTTTTTGACTACTTAGTTAACATACAAAGTGGATGAAAGAAGTAAGAAAAAGTGTTATCTTCAATTTGTTCAAAATGGAGGACATTCAAGAAAGAACTTACCAAGTACATACGTGAAAACAAGTCCAATCCTGAGATCATATCAAACCCACCAGCAATTTATGGATTCGTTGAACAAAGACATTGGGACTCATTTCTTGAAAAGCGACCATCAGAAGAGTTTGAGGTAAAAATAATCGACCCATCAAACTTTGTATAGTTCTGTAATAACAGTGGCATGCCCCTTGTAATCTTGTAAATTTTCTATTTTATTTTATGACTTATTCACCCGAAAAAAATATACATTTGGATTAACTTTGTGTGTTACATTCTTAAAGATTTTGAGCCAGGTTCAGAAATAGAGACGAAGTCAAAATAAGTATAACCATAGAATCGGTCGAAAGGGCTATGCTTACTTTCAAGAAGACTATGTAAGTGGCTACAAATTTTATAATTTAATAACAATTTTGATATGATTATTTTGAAAAATTGATGTATGTTTGAATGATAGAAACGTATGACCGGATCTACTGAAGATTTGGACAAAAGCGTTCTATGGAAAAAGGCTCGTCAAAATAAAAATGGAGAATATGATGACAAGACAATTATGGAACAAGCTGCGAGAATTGTAAGATATTTGCGTGTACTAATTGCATTTATTTTATGTTACCTCAACTGTTCATCTTTCTTATATAGTAATGTAATACTGTAGGATGAGTTGACCAAACAAAAAAGTGATGGGAGTTTAAAGACTGAAGGATGCAATGATATTCTTACTATGGCATTGGTTAGTCCTGAATCTTCTAGTCGAGTAAAGGGTGTAGGAAATTCTGTCACACCTAGTACCTACTTTCACTTGCCAAGACGTGGAAATCAGTCACACTGGGAGAAGAAGTGTAATGATCTTGAGGCAGTGGTGGTACAATTACAAGCTAGGCTTAGTGCAGTGGAACAACAAATACCACATATACCGGAATCTGAACATGTTAGTTCAAACACCTTGAGAAGTGGTTATGAAGGAAATTTTTAGCCTGATTTTCTCTCAACAGAAAACAGAGTGAGAACTAAGGATAACATTCCATCCCAAGCTCTTACCCAAAAGATTATAAAGGTGTGTAGCATTTAGAACACCTAAAGTTGTTATATTTTCTAATACTATTAATGATTTTGTTAGTGCTTTTGTTGTTATCTGTGTGTTTGTTATAGAGCAAATGTTCAAACACGTTGATAAGTGGTGGTAGAGGCAATTTTCAGCATGATTCTATATTAGCAGAAAATAGGATGAGAACTAAAGACGACATTCCACCTCAAGATCCTAAACAAAATAAGAGAAAGGTGTGTAGTTTTTATATATTTGATGTTATAATTTCTAATATCGTTAGTGATATTCTTAGAAGTTCCATTGTTAACTTTGTGTGTTATAGGGCAAACCGTATAAACTCGTAGTAGGTCCCATTAAAAATATTGTTACTCATGGTGAGGTGTATGAGAGAATTGAACCCAATGAAGCCATTCATATGGTGCCATTAGGAGAATCCAATATACGTGTGTCTATTCAAGTTGTTATTCAAAAAGTTGCCCCTCTTCCTATACCTATCCCAGATGAGATGCTTATTGTTGGATAAGCAGTGGGATTTTTTGTTGCTTGGCCCAAAAATCTTGTATTGGTCGATGATGAGGTAAAATATTCAAACTTAGAAACTTTATTACACTTTCTTAAAATTAAAGTTGACTTATATTTGTTTATTTTGAAAATTTTAAACTTCGGGAGCTTCAATTAATGTTGAATGTGGAAAATATTGAGAGTCCATTCAATCTTTTATTTCATTAGTCAAGCATATCAAGTATAACGAGTTGAATCAAATTGAATTTATACTTTAATCTCAGTTGAGGATTTATTTTAAATTATTAAAATAAATTCATTTTGGACCCAATTGATTGAATCGTGACCCGTTAGTAACCATGAACTATTGTTGTGTTTTATTATTATTATTTGATTACCATAAAAGAGTTGTGAATATTTATGGTGTATGCCATTAAACGAAATATATTTTGTGGTGAGAAAATATTATATTTACTTTTATTATTAAAGATGTTGAAATGTATTTTTTAATTGATATATATATATATATATATAGGTGTAAGATAGACGGAAGCAAGGACAGAGCAAGAACAGAGTTAAGGAAACAACATTAAATATTATTACTAAATATTAATAAAGCACTAAATATTAAAACTTAAAATAAAACTTAAAACTTACAATAATACAATAAAATAACTTACAATTGTTTGCTGGAATGAAACAAACAGTTCTTCAAAATACATGACGTGAAAACAAGTTTGAAAATATAAAATTACAGAGATGGCTATTTTTCTTGAGGAATGAGCACTCAATTTTTTCTAACTCTGCCTTATTCTTGACTGAAGAGGCTCTTTTATAGATGAAAAGGGTTACTGTGAGCCTTATGAAGGAATCTGACTTTGAAAGAAGCACATGGGAGCTGTCTACAACTTTCAGTGAGTGACTAAAGTTGATGGCTGCCTTTAATTATGGTGAAGTTGTCGGTTTGATGAATAATGATGAATAGTGACTAGTAATGTTGACTTTTTGATGAATAGTGAACAATAAATTTGACTTTTTTCACTATTCATTTGGAGGTATGTGACTGAATGAAATCAATATAGATATATATATCAGCAGCTTTTCTCAAAAGACGAGTATTGATTGAAGCTGATAATTATAGTTATATAGAATCTAATGACTTCATCAAGCATATGGGTTCTGAGCATCTTGAAACTGGGGCCCGTATGGATCTTGATTAGTTGAGTCTTCAGAAGAGTCTGAACCATTTGAACCTTCTTCTGAACCTTCTTCATCAGATTGTGACTTGGCTTGGGCCATGAGTAGACGAGCTATTTAGAGAAGCTCATCTTTGGATGACTTGACTTTGGGCTTAGCCTGAGATGATGAGAGTTTAGTCTTGACTTTGGACTTTGTTTGATCAGATTTGGGCTTTGCTGACTTGGGCTTGGAAGAACTAGAAGTTGGGCTTCCAAGATTGACTAGAGGAAGTTGGCTTCCTTGTGTCAATGAAGTAGTTGGGTTCTGCTGAGCTTTGACCATGGCAGGTGTTGGAGCATGAATATTGACCGAGAATTCTGCTTGAACTTGTTCAATGATTCGTGGAATTTTGAAATTATCCCACCATTTGACAAAGTGTTGGTGAAATATGATGTCATCAGAAATAGCATATTGCTACTTAAATATCCAGGAGATTTTGTATTTGGACATAAAAATGAGCAATGTAGGGAATTTTTTTTGTTGTGGACTAAATGAGAAAATAGTAGAAAAATAATTGACTTGTTCAATCATAATAGAGGGGAAGATATCATTTACAGCCCCATACTGAGTCCACCAACGGAGAAACCAAGTAGGGAATTCTGACTTGAATTTATGATCAAATTAGAGGAATTAGGAATGACTGTTTGACTCATTTTGATAAAGGAGGACCTTAAACCAAGCATCAATATAGTCATAATAACTATATTGGATTGCATGACCAGGTAAGTCTCTGAGTTGGAAAGGAGATCCTCATTCATTCAAAGAGACTATATTGTGAATATATAAGGAATGGTACACAAATTTACTTGTGTAAGTCCGATCATAAATAGGTTTAATAACAATGGACTGATGGTTGAACAGGATGTCTTTGTAGTAGGTAATTGACTTTTTTGGATGAAAAGGAACAAAATGCCATCCAGGAGGAAAATAGGATTTGACTAGATCAAGAACAATATGAGTTTTTGGGTGACTGGGTTCTTTGAAAAAGAGATTAGTCATATGAGATTTAACATAATCAGAACGAGCTGATTTAATAGGGTTAGGAGGGTAAGGAGTGACTGACTGAGATGAAGAAGCAAATGGGTCAATAGCAAGCGTAGATGTATAACTGGGTTTAGGAATATTACCAAGGACTTGGTAACGATTGACTAATTCAGTAGGATGGTATCTGGTGACTAGTTCCAAAGGAGGAACTAGTTGACCAGAAGGAACAAGGGCCTTACTAGGTGGTCTCAAAGGTCTCTGAGCAGACATCTGTAAAATATTTGGACTGAAATTAGCATTCACTTAGGATATCTAATTTGCTCATATGATAATCAACACAGTTAAATAGTGAGCCAGTAGATTACGGCGACTACAAATGGTATGAAATCGAATAAATTGGGCACGTTTAGTGGATTTTTTGGCTAATTTAAGGCAAGCAATATGGTAAGCAGTTTGGTGAACAAGGTTTCGGTAATAAGTAACTTGTGATTTATGGTAGGAAATAAAAGGAGTTTCCATCCCTTATCTCCCCCTGTAAAAATTCTCTGGTAAGGAAATCAGGAATAGAATTTTGAGAACCAGGTATATATTCAATATCAAAATAAAAAATGCTCAAGATAGATGCCAACGGGCAAAATTTTGTTTACTAGCAAGATTTTGAACATCTTTTTCTAAAACATACTTAGCAGATTTGCAATCAACATAAAGTAAAAATTTTTGATTTAAAATATCATCTTGAAATTTACTAATACATAAAACAGTAGATAAAATCTCTTGTTTAATAGTACTATAATTTTTTTGTGATTTATTCCAGACACCAGAATGAAAATGGACTATTTGTTCAGAGGACTGAGGAGTAATTTTCTGGAGAAGGATACCACCACAACCAATATCAGAAGCGTCAGTTTGAATAATTTTAAATGAATTTTCAATAGGAATACCAAGACAAGGTAAAGTTTTGACATATTTCTTGACTTGTTGAACAATAACAGTATGAGTGGGAGACCAAAGAGGAGGATTGTCTTTCAACCGATCAAAGAGTGGTTGACAAGTTTTTCTAAGATCTTTGTAAAATTCAGCAATGTAATTAAGTGATCCTAGGAACCGTTGTAATTGAGTTTTATCTAGAATTTCATCAGGAAATTTAGAAGAGAATTCAATAGATCGACTAATAGGTAAAATTGTGTTCTAATGAATATCATATCCTAAAAATCTGACTTTGGTTTGAAATAATTTAATTTTAGGGGCAGAAATGACTAGACCATGAGATTTAATAGTATAAAAGAAAGCAGTAAGACGTTTTCAATGTTCACTAAGAGATTTAGAAAAAATGAGAATATCATCGATATAGACAATAGAAAAATGACTAAAATGATTAAAAATGTCATTCATTATGTTCTGAAATTCACTAGGAGTATTTTTTAATCCAAAAGGCATGACATTCCATTCATAATGACCAAAAGTGTGGTGAAAGTAGTTTTATAGCGATCTTTTGGGTGAATTTGTATTTGCCAGAATCCACTTTTTAAGTCAAATTTACTAAAAATGACAGCTTGGCTAAGTCTTTTAATTAAATCTTTTTTATTAGGAATTGGATAACGAATCCATTCTAAAACTTTATTTAAAGGTTTGTAATTAATTACTAATCTAGGAACTTCTCTTTCTAATTCAGCATTTTTATTAACATAAAAGGCAGGACAAGACCGGGGTGACTTACTATGACTAACAATTTTGTTTTATAGTAATTCATTAATTTCTTTTTTATACATTTCAACTAATTCATGATTCATTTGAATAGATCTAGATTTAGTTGGAATTTATCTTTTATTAAAATTCTTAATATATGGTAATGTGACTACATGTTTTTTCCGGTGCCAAAAGGCAGTAGGTAAAGTAGAACAAACAGTTGATTCTAACTTTTGTTTAAATTGTTCAATTTGAGAAATAATAATAGGATCAGTTAATTGTTGTTCAATTCTTTTATAATTTACTTCTTCTTTAAGATATCTGAGTTGTCGAGTTAATCGATTAATAGTTTTAGAAATGGAACAGTCTTTTAACTGGTTTAATTCTTTAACTTCAGGTGGAGATAAAAATTTAAAAGTTATGGTGTGGCCAAAGGCTTGCGTAGTTATTCCTTGATTAGAAGTAGTGAATGGATAAAGTAGAAATATAAATGGTGTTCCTAAAATAACTTTATCAGTCATATTTCTAACTAAAACAAATGATGTTTTAAAACAAACATTATTTTGACAAATATGGACTTTTATGCATTTTGCTACCATTAGCAGAGGTTAATTGTTCACCTGTTTTATGATAATATTTTGTAGGGAGTAATCATTCTTTAATACAATTAAGGTCAGTACCAGTATCTATTAATGTTATGACTTGTAACTCAAAATCATTGACAACCAATTTGATTTTTGAATGCCATTTTTGAATATTAATTTTATTGATAACATTTAATCTTTTATTTTCAGGATTATCAGATGGATTGGATCGATTATCGAATAGAACATTATCTGGATTAGTATCTTCATTTTCAGATTCATTAGGAGAGATGGCATCATCTTGTTGAAAGTTGTCTAAACTTTTATTAATTTTTAATATGGATATTTCTTCTTCTAAAATTTTATCTTTACTTTGTAGATCTTTGATGAGATGTTTAATTTGATTAATTTCTTGTTGTAAATCTTGAAGAGTAATTTCTTTTTGTTTATTTTTAAATCTTTCTAAAGTTTTGGTTAAACTAATGATTGGTTTATCATGTTGTAGTTTAGTATCTTTGTTAATTAACAATGATTTTAATTTATTAGTATATTTTTGTTTTAATTCAGGATCATCTAATTTTCTAATTAATTCAATAAGAGCAGTTTCTTCTTAATGTTGTTTAGTAAGGACAGTGATTTGTTTAATAGGTTTACAACAAATATCATTACATCCTAATTCAATGTTATTATCAGAAGTATCACTAGGTGAGTGGTAGTCAGATGAGGTGTTTGAGTTTGGTATGTCAGTGGAGGAATTATTAGGAGATTGATTTAACTGGAAAATTTCAAATAACTGATTTTTGGATTCATTATCTATTTGGAGTTGATTAACTTTATCTTTTAATTTTTGTTTTTCTTTACATTTGTTAGAATAATGACCCTTTTTCCCGCAATTATAGCAAGTAATATTAGAAGGAGATTTGGAAGGAAATTTAGATTTTGACTTTGTATAAGATTTGGATCTATGATGAGATTTAGGTTTATCATAATACTTATCAAGGGACTTATAATTGGAGTATTTCTTACGATATTTATGACTTGATTTTTTAGGAAATTGTTTATTTCGTTGGGACTTTCTTTTAGAGGGTGCTACAGGAGGTAGGCCATATTGTTCACAGAAATTGCCTAGTTCATATTTAGCTTTATGTTTATCTTTAGCAGCTTTTTGACTAAGTTTTAGATCAATACACATTTTTAATCTTTCTTTTTGGATAGTACTGATTATATCACCATAGGTTAAATTATCATATTCAATTATGCCAGTAGGTTGACTAAGAACATCTCTAATCTTATGAGCAAAAAGGCTAGGTAGACCATTAATAAATTTTTCTTTCCAAAATGATTTAGTACAATCTTCACGTAGCATTACTTTGGATGTAAAAACATCCTTGTACCATCTAAAATCACTTAATGTTGGACAAGTCAGGTTACTAAGTTGATCAAGAATTCGAGAATATATATTGGTAGGTGTGCCAATAAAATGTCTAACTATAGTATAAATTAGGGTATTGATACCATCAGGTTTATAATAGCCAATTGTTTCATCAAATATAGGTAAATCATTTTCATCTTTTCGACTTACATGTAAAATAGATTCTCTTTATCTTCAGTGAGATATTTTTCCCACCAAGATTTTAACATACCAGTAAAACCAAAGGTTATTAATGAAACAATTTCAGGTTGAGTATAATCTAGGTAGTTAATAAGATAACTATTGGCAACCATAGATAAATGGTTTAATTTTTGAAGGATTTGATCTTCACTAAGGCCATCGATATTCCATTCGTATAGTTTTTTAGCAGAAATAGAAAATTGATTATTAAAGTTAGTTTCTTCATATTGCAGATCAAGGGGAGTAGGTCTAGAGTACCAATTTTTTGTAAGAGTTGTTGGATTTACTTTAGGATAAGTAATTCGATTAAGATTAGAATATTGAAATTGCTGAGCTAAAAGATTGATTTCATTTTCAGATGTGTCGGTTTCCGATTGATGAGAAATGACATCTAAGGTAGGTTGTTGGTTTAATACAGTAAGACCTTTTTCAGTTGAGGGAGAAGCGGTTGTTTCGTTTGAAGGAGAGGCTAATTTAGTGAATAATTGTTCTATGAATTTAACAGTAGAACTGTCCTGAGTAACCAAACTATCTCTTTTGGAACGTTGACTAGGTAAATTGATTAAAGGCTTGTCTAAAGATTGTTTAGAGGAATGGCTAGGCGTATATTCATCTAAATTATTTTCTATTTTGTCTAGTTGTTTACCAATTGTTTTTAAACATTGGTTAGTATAATTGTTTTGTTTAATAACTTTCTTTAATTTATTGTCATTACCAGGTAATTTAAATGAAGAAGCTTGAATAACAGAACCTTGGTGTTCTATAATTATAGTGGAGAGAGGAGGATGACTGGAACTAACAGTAGTATTAGAAGAAGTTTTCCATTTAGTCTTTGTGATTGTATTAACTTTTTTGTAATCATTTTCTAAATATTCAAAAAAAGGAACTTCTATATTATGTTCAATCATGAATTTATACCATTTGTGAGTAATTTTGGATTGTTGGTTAGAGTCATATTTAAGTTTGTAAGCTTGACGTTTGACTTTATTATTTTTAGATTTAAATTCAGTATGTAATTTATCTAAGTTAGGAGCAAAATGTTTACTAATTGTTAATAATTGAGGATTTATTGGAGGTATGACAGTATCTTCTTCAAGAAGATGACTATAACTTGAATAGACAGGTTTACTAATCTTGGAAGTTGCAGAATCATCTACGCCTTTCATTTTGCTATGTGAAGTTTGACCAATATGAATTTGACTGTTTTTTCTAAATAAAGGTGTATTAAATATCTCATCTTCTGTTTCGGTGTCAGTAGGTATACTAGAAGTACTATGCCTAGAGGATTGAGTAGATCTATTAAATTTAATTCTAACGGAACCATCAGTAAATTGTTGAATATCTTGAACATCTTGACAAGTGGATTATTTTTTATTATGTTTGTAATTTTCATTGACTGTAACCCATTGATCTAGGAGAGTAATATCTTTCCATTCAATCATTTTAGGAATATTTATATTAGTATCATTACTACTACTTTGAATCAGTAAAGTTTTGTCTTTTGGACTTTTATGTAAAGCTTGAACATTTAAATTAGTTTTAATACATTTGTAATAAACACGATAAATTAAAGCAATATTATGAACTTTTTCTTTCATATTTGTAAAAGAACCATTTAACTGAATATTCAAAGTTAAAGCATCTAATATATGTGGATCTCTAAGACTAAGTGTAAAGTCAGGAAAATAATTAAAATGGATGGGTCCTCTGTGAAGAATAGTTTCCATCATACCCATTAAACTATCATTATAATCCAGAAAACGAGCATCTCTTAGACATAATAAAATAGAAGTATTTTTACCTTGTTGAGTTAATGGTTTGATTCCAACTTGAATTAATCCTAAGTGAATAAAATTATGGCAAGTTTTTAAATGACGTTTAATAGTATTAGTATCGAGTAATTGACATGTTTCTTTAGATTTTTCCAAAGCATAAACTTGTTCTAAGGTTTTGACATGAAGATTTACATGAAATGTAGACTGCATAAAAGTAGTTTTATATATTTCTTTAATTGGTAATTGTGATATATTCCAACTTACATTAATTTTATCATTTTGTATTTCTATATCTTCTTCATTAATTACTAGACCCTGATTAGGTATAGAAGGTAGTGTTATTGACCTAGTGTTATCAACTTATATATATATATATATGTATGGTTAGCTATTTGTATAGTTACATATTTGTTTAGTCAAAGAAAAGGAAATATCTATAAATAGAACTTAATAGATATTTTTTTATATTTTGGGTGTTCTTTCCTAGTTCTTGCCGTGGAGAAAAGAAAGAAAAAGAGTTCTAAGTTGGTTTTTCATGGGTTTGATCTAATGTAAGCCATTTTTGACCGCTAATACTTTGGATCAAAACGTAGATGGCAAAAAAGGCGTCGTTTGGCTCCAAAAAAATTTAATTTCTGTTGCCGAAAAATTTGAAAGCTTCTTCTTGGCTCGAGGTAGGGATTTTTCCTACACTTCTTTATGTACTTTTACTTGATTATATGGACCTTAGAGTTGTATATAATTTAATTAGAATTTTTGGAAAATTTATGATTTATTTGCTTAAAAGAGGAATTTTGAGAAAATAAAAAGTTGATTCTCAAATTGCAAAAGTGTAAACTTGGAATATATTTGTAAGATTATGAAAGAGCTATGTTTTAAATTTGGACAAAAACGGACTTCGACTCGATCGATTTTGAAATTTTTACCGTTTTGCAACCAAAGAGCATTTTTAAAGAAAACAAAGGAATTACATTTAACTTTTGGGGCTTTTGATCAAAATAGGATGTCATAATTGAATAATGCTTGGAGAATGAGTTTGGAAAGAAATTGATGTTTTCTTGGGCATTAACGGTATTATTTTTCTTAATGTATCTGTTGGAATAAAACTGACACGGTTACAAATAGACCTTGAGAGGTTACCAAACGTGATTGTGATATGAAAACTAGTGCAGTTGTTCATATTTGATGAGATGTGGAATAAATTGTATTTATCAAAATTTTTAAAATTTAATTATTTAAATTTCTGTTTAGAAATATCTGTTTTGGGCTATCAGTGGAGAATAGCCATGATTGTTGTAGGAAGGCATGAGACTTAGGTAAATTGAACCACATTTCCTCATTTGTTGCATTGGACATTGCATTACATTCATTTCATTGGAAATGTATCTGTTTTTGAGAAATGTTTGGAAATATATCTGTTTGCAAAAAGATGAATACTTGGTGAATCTGGGTAGGGGGTGTGGAACCGCGCAGTTAGGTGTCGAGCCTTCCAGTTTACTGGTAAAAATGATAGTGGTAGTGCATTAGGGCCTACTTGCAGACATTTACTTAGAGATTCACAGAGCCTGTATTCATGTAACAGATATGGTTTAAACTGGAAATGGTTTTATATCTGTTGTTGCATCTAAGCATTGCATGCTTTATAAAAAAGAGAGATAAACTATTTGATCATGAGCATGGCATGAGCATACTCCTCTTTAGTCTAGTCATGGTCATATGTTGTGTAGTATATCTCTACTGGGCTGTGGCTCACCCTATAAGGGAAACCATTTCAGGTACTGGTGATATGCCTCCGCCAAGGCATTGACTTGTGAGGACTCGGAGCTGAGGCTCCATTTTTGTTTAATTGTTATTTGTTGAATGTAAACCCAGGGTTGTATTTGCGTTGAGTTGAAACTCCATTTTGTGTAACCAAGAATGTTATTGAATAAATTTGTAAGCCTATAAGGCACTTATTATCTGTTTGGCTTCCATTTCATACTTGTTGTAAAATACATGCTTAGGATTGAAACTGGGGCATTGAGATATGAACAACATGTATTTGGCATTTGGGATTTAATGGAAATGGATGTATGGAATAGTTAGCTATATATATGTGTTTGTCTATCAGGTGGGTTTTGTTGCATAAATAGATATACCTTGCCCAATTTTTGAGGCGTTACATATGATGAAGCCATAGATATTCCACTAGAGAAAGACATATTTGGAGAAGAGATCAATATCCAACTTCAAAGAGTAAACATGGAGTATATATGTCATGTAAAATAATTATCTGTTACATGTATCATGTTGTACATAAGGTAAGGAAAATTTGCTACATCAATAGCTATTTCTGCAGATTTTATGAATTAGGAATTTAATTAAAATTTGTTTCTTTTATTAGTCATCTCCATCAGGTGTTGAGGGCTTCCAATTGAAGGAAACAAGTTGTATTTGTTAACCCTTGTGTCGTTAGTGGAAAAACTATGGCTGGAGAGAAACCAAAATTAGTGTTGCTTGCAAGGAGATTAGAGGAGGAGGCTATGCTAGAACAATTGATTTTAATTCCTTATAATATTGGGTAATTATCTAAAACTATTTATTTCATGAGTTCAAATGATAATAGACTTATTAAGCTCATACTTGTGACTTGTTCAGTTGTAGGTACCGTTGGATATTGTTAGTCATTGATCTAACATTGATGATTGTGTACTTGCTTGATCCAATTAATTCTAAAATAAACACAAACCTTGAAATTGTAATAAATACGCAAGTTTGGCTGGTTCGTACATTTTTAAGCAATTGGAGTTACCCTAAAAATATTTTGACTTATGGAATTTCTGTTGTAAAGTGCTTTGAAAATTTACGAAACTACCCAAAGGAGGAGGAGTGTTACGACCCACACCCACTCTTGTAAGTTTAGCGTCGTAACCGGCCAGTAATCCAGGGATTACCAAAGGCCTCTGATCATAATATCATATAGTAAGGGGCTGCGGAAACAAATATAGAATATACATTGTCCATAGAGCTATGTTGACGTATATGAGACAAAAATCTTCAAATAAACTTATATATATATATATGTGTGTGTGTGTGTGTGTGTGTGTGTGACGTCATAAATATATTAGTCTTACGTACAGATAAACAAAACAAAACAAAAATATCTGTAGCAAAGTTACAAAACTCGACATCTCAAAAAGAAACCTCCTCAGGAGGCAAAGTGGCTGACTGACCCAAAACTCTAGACAACAGCTTAGGCCTGGTCACACACTTGCTCACCTACATACATAATATAAATAGTGAGCGAAAACCCAGTGAATAATAACAGAGTAAAGAGGTTTAAATGAATGATATCCCCTATCAGATTCGGAAAAACAGATTTGTATTTATATTCTTGTTCAAAGCATAACAAAAATCAGATCAAATACAGATTCACATTCACATTCTTCATGATGCTTGAGTAAACTTCATACATTCAATAATGCTAACAGATCATGTTACCCAAAAGACAATCTAAGAGGGGGGTGAATTAGGTTTTTACAAATAAAAATAATAATACCCTAATAAAAATTATAACTAGCACAATAGATAAATATAGTTAATGAAATAAAAATAATTAAAACAAGTGTTTTAACAACTACGTCAGTTAATGATTTTAGCACAGTGAAAATGTGAAATATAGCTATAGCAATTTAAATAAAATAAAGAGATAAGGGAGAGTGAGGCAAACAAATTTATAGTGGTTCGGCTTCAACTCGGCCTACGTCCACTCCTCAAGCTTCACTTGAGATTTTCCACTATACTCTAGCTTCACAGGGTGCTAGCAACCTTTTCACAGATGGAGCAATCCTCCACAGATTTTACACAAACTTTCTAAGTCAAGAACACTGAGTGTACTACACTCTTACAAGGTTGAAAATAAAGTGTTTTTGCTTTCACAGAAAGCTACAAGAATTATCTCTTAAAGATAGATATAAAAATGAAGCTCCGATTTTTTTGTAAACTTCACACAGGAAAGATAGGCTTAAAGTTATACGTCTCAGTGTATAATTTCTGAAAGAGGATGTAAACAAAAATTAAAGAACACTTTTCAGAGAATTTTTCAGAGAATAGATGTGAGTGATTATAGATCGAAGAATATTTTATGATTTTTTTGTTTTCTTGTTTACATTACAGGCTTTGGTATATATAATGAAACTTATAGCCGTTGTATTCATTTGAATTTTTAGCCGTTTATAGTCATTGTATTCATTTGAATATCTTCTACTCCATCATAATTTGAATATCTTCCACTTGAACCTTTTGGCCTGCTGATGTGCTGGACTGTTTGAACCTTTTGGCCTGTTGCTGTGCTGGGCTATTTGAACCTTTGTTTTGGGCTATTTGAACCTCTGATTTAATCAAATATTAAATACATTCTAACAACATTTAAGATAAAAGTTTTATGTAAGAAATAATGGGGCAAAATAAATTTTGATTCTATTTTTCTCTTTCAAATAAATTAAAACATAATTAAATAAATCATCAAAATAAATGTTAATTCTATTTTTCTCTTTCAAATAAATCATCAAAATAAATTTTGATTTTATTTTTCTCTTCCAAATAAATTAAAACACAATTAAATAAATTATCAAAATAAATAAGTCTAACAACCTCTCCCTTTTTTATGATGGCACAAAATGATGTTTTGATTTGATTTGGGAGTAAGAAAAGCTCTCTCTCAAGTCATGCTCCCTGAATTCATTTCTAAATACATAGGTTAGCACATGTGTAATAAATAAGTTTTAATTAGAGACATGATATGAGACTAAGATATCAAACTATAAGTACATAACATTAAATTAGTTTGAAAATAATACCATAATTTGAAAATAATATCATAATACATTGCATCATAACATCATAATACCATAATTTGAAAATAACACCATAATACATAACATCATAAGTTTTCTCCCCCTGTGACATTATCAAAAGGAAATCATGGGTCAGAATCTGGAGGAGGAGGAGGAGGAAGAAAATGATAGGGATAAATGGCATAAAAAAAATAGATAGTCAAAACAAATTACATAGCTGTACAATATATATACATATATACATACACATAGAACTCTCCCGCGTCTCTCTCTTTTTTCGCAAAACGCGGTTGCCATGCGGCCTGGATTTTGCTTCATTGGCCGACAAAAGCAGCTCTACTCGATTGCCGCTCGCATCGGCTATCTCTCTCTCCTTGTCTTCTTATCTTCAGCCTCTTCTCTTCAACTTTCTTCTTAATCACACTCGTCTGCTTCTTCTTCTTTATCTCACTCTCTTTTATCTCCTTCTTCCTCGAGAGACAGAACAGAGAGACTGAGCAGAGCAGAAAGGCTGCCAAAAAATGACCCTCCTTTCGATTACATCTCTCTCTCCTATTACATGGCCTCGTCCCCGTCCCCTTACTCTCTTTCCGGACTTGAATCATCCTGTAAGTGCTGCTGGGGCGAGTGCCCCGACCCCTACTCTTCCCAACCTTCCTATGATATCGATTGAGCAAATAATGGCAGCTCAATCAGACATTGAAGCCAATAATTTCACATTGACGTCCTGTATGGAAACGGTGACGGCAGTCACAAAATTGGCTCACCGATTGCAAAACAGGATGAATGAGCTCCATCAGGTCAACGTCCAACTCTCTCTGCTCTAACGCATGTACAAGGATGCGCGAGCAGAAATAGGCACACTGAAGGCCGAAAATAAAGAGCTTAAACGGAAGACCACCTTCATAGCCCGATTTGGAGCAACGTCGTTCTTGGCCTTTAATAGTCAGCGGGAAGTCATTGCTCTCGACGAAAGCACGGAGGCAGGGGTGTCAAGGGTTGCCCAAGGTGATAAAAAGAAGAAAAAAAATGATGGAAGAGGTGAGTAAGTAAGATCGGTGTATGGCGGGAAAAAAATGAAGGGTTTTTTTTTTTTTATGTTTATTTTGATCGGCGTGTGGCCGTAAAAAAAATGAAAGGTGTTTTTTTTTTTTATGTAAATATTTGTATTTTGATTTGTCTTTGTTTTTATGTTTAAGTACTAAAAAATAAAATTAAAAAGCAAAAAAGAAAAAAGAAAAAAGAAAATTAAGGTCAAACAAAAAATAATAATGAGAAAAAAAAATAAAAAGAAAAGAAATTAAGCCTAATAGCAAAATAAAAAAAAATTAAATTAAAATAAAATAATACCAGCAAAAATTAAACTTAATGGGACTTTGGTGTTGCTAGAATGGTAATGTAACAAAAATACCATGATGGTTTAAAAAAAAATCAATGTATGCAAAGTTAATTTTACCTCAAGATGCAGAACCCAAAGAAAAATTACACAATTGAGAATAGCAAACTGTTAAGGAGAATAAATATATGAAGGACTTAAGAGCATGCAACTGATATAAACGTTTCCATATCAATGTAGCAATACACATATATCATTTTAACAAAAATTCAAGTTTCACAGTCATAACAAAACTTTTTAAGTAGAAATCGACATTTTAAGCTCGCCATGGATAAAATTGAAGCGATCCTTGCTTAGGGGTTTTGTGAAAATATCCGCCAATTGTTTGTCGGTGTTTACAAATTCAAGTACAATATCCCCTTTTAAAACATTATCTCTTAAAAAATGATGTCGAATTTCAATATGTTTTGTTCGTGAGTGTTGAACTGGATTTTTGCTTAAATTGATGGCACTAGTATTATCACAATGTAGCATCAAGTTTAGATAAATGCCACGGGTGCAATAAGGAGAAGTTCCAAAGGTCAAGAATGAGACACACATGCTGTTGTAGCAAGATAATATGACAACAATGAATCAATGAGCTTATCCATTATGAAGAATTTATGTTATTTCAATATATTTTCAAGCAAGAGCCAAGGAGATACCAAATTGTTAAAAGTATATGTGAAGCAGTTGAGCATGATCTAACAATCGATTTGAACATGATTTAACAATCAATTTCTAGCAAGAGCGTACAGATTTTATACAAGATAATTAAAAAAAATATGTGAGGTGCAAGCTCATAAGTGTGATATCAAAAATAGAATAGAATTTGAGGGGATTTTTTTTAAAAAAAAATAATCTAGTTTAAATTGTTCCTCTTGTTTCATTTGGCAAAATCAATAGAAGATATGATAAATGAAAACTCATAACTGAAAATGTTATCTTCAATAATATCAAATAGGATGCCAAATATTACCAATAAGGATGTCAAAATGATACCAACATGCAATCTACCAAGGATACCAATATGCAATCTAGAAGATTTAACAATCATAGCTCAAGCATTATGTAAAATACCAAATTTTGCTCATAATAGGTTAAACTCAATATAATCTCATGGTGCTAATGTAATTTTAAAAAATGAAGGATGTTCAAGGTATAGCAATCCATATGTCAAGAAAAATCATGAATTTCAATATATAGCACACATTTAAGCATAAGCATGATTCTTAGGCAAGAACATCATCAAAGAGTATACATTGCAAATCATATGAAGCATAATCAATCTTTTTCATATCAAAGTAATAACAGTATTAGTTCAAAGGATATAAGATAGAATTTTTACCTCAAAAGCTTAAGAGAGTGTAGGAGGCATACCTTTGGTTCATGAGTTAGAAGCTTTTTAATCTTTAATTTTCTTTCATGAGGAGTTCATCTCAAAAGGGTTTAACAAGTATGTTAGTAAAATGACATCTCAAAAGGGTTTAACAAGTATGTTAGTAAAATGATTTCTCCCCCTAAGTTGGTGTTACCCTTTTCTAATATGATTTTGTGTAAATATGGCATTCATAGAACAATCACTATTACTCAATAAAAATACAGCACAAATCACTTCTTATCACAAACTCAAAATGTGAAAAATAATTCAATGATCAAACAAGAGTTTGGAATGCTATTTTTCAGAATTTTCAAGTTGTAGCACATAGCATAATATGCATAAGAAAATAGCGTTATGCTCTTTGTTTTATTAAGAAGTGATGCAACAATCTCATTTAATCACATAACATTATCAAGAGGCATTTTCATCAATTCAATCCACATACTCAAGTGTGATAAAACATTTTACTTAATGTGGAACACAACATAAATGTTATAAATAATTAATTTAACAATTCATCAATCAAAAGCATTTCATGAGATGTATGCCAATATAATCCATATTCAAAAGATATTCAATAGAATAGATGCAATGTCTCTACAAACGTATGATACTTCTTTTCATTTAGACATTGTTGATAGATCATAATCAAGGAATTTCACAACTCATTCAAATATTCCAATGTAAAGCATATAAGCATGAAATTTTCATATTGAGCATATTCTTGAGATCACAAATGTAGAATTCAAAATATAGATAGTATACATCTCAAAAACATGCTATGACATCAAAATTGATTCTGCAAAAATGACTCAAAAAGGAATTAATATATTAGTATGAAGTCATATATAAAATGTGAAAAGTATGCTCACAAAAAAATTTATCACTTCTTATCTCTTTTTCATAACAATGGATGACATGATATAAAATGTTCATGAATATATGAATCATTCATATTCTAATATGCATTCGTCAAAATAATATAATTCTCATTTTTGAGTTCAATGAATGTTTGAAAGAAACTAGCAGAACATGACTTAGCAAACTTAGTACAATTAGGTTACATGGAAACAATGATTAGACACAACCTATTGTACACAAATCACACCTTAAATAATATAGAACTTTAAGCTTAAAGGTGTGTTAGGAGTTATACCTTCATTTACCTCTTTGGAATCTTCACCCATACATTACCTCTATTGTTCATCTTGGTGATTTTCATTTCATCATTCTTCTTCTTGTAAGAGCTGATTTTGCTCTTTAGATTGAACACTCTTGTTGTGCATTTCCTCTCGAAGTCCTTGGTGTTCTTTGAGATTCTAACTACAAAATATCTTGATTTATTTCTTGATACTCATATTTTCTTGGGTCCATGAGGATTAGTTTCAAGAACATTTAATCTCATAAAAGGCTTAGAAGGATCAAAACCAATGCCTACGTTGTCAAAACACATCTTTTATTTCCAAGAAGCTTGTTGAGGTTTTCTTTTCCTTTTATAAAATTTTCAAGAGTTTTGTTTAAATCCTCAACATTGTTTTTCAAAATGTTTTTCTCATTGGCAGTAGACGTAAAGTCATTTTTCAAAGTAGCATTTTCCATTTTTAAAACGCCCACATCATTTGAAAGAGAAGTAACTAATTTCTTTATTTTAGAATTCTTAACACAAACATTTCTAAATATGTCATGTAATTCATTGAAAGCACTTTCAAGTTCTACATAATTAGAAATTGCCTCATCTTGAGTGGATTCTTCTTCTCCAAGAGCCATGAGACATAAGTTGGCTACTCCATCATTTTCTTCCCAAATGGCTTCCTTTTTGCTGCCATCTATCATTGAAAGCTCATGAGCCATGAGTGAGCCTAGGAGTTCTTTAATGCCTAATTTTGTTAGGTCTTTTGTTTCTTGGATAGCTGTAACCTTAGCTTCTCATTCATTTGGCAAAGACCTAAGTATTTTTCTTACAAGCTTACCATTAGTATAAGATTTACTAAGAGATTTTAGAGCATTAATAATATTGGTAAATTTATAAAACATCTTAGAAATAGATTCAAATGATTCCATAGTAAAGAGTTCATAATCATGAATAAGCATGTCAATCCGAGACTCTTTTTTTTGGCTAGTTCCTTCATAGGTGATTTCAAGTTTATCCCAAATCTCTTTAGCAGTAATACACCCAGAAATTCTATTGTACTCATTTGCATCTAGTCCGCACACAAGAATAAGCTTGGCTTTAACATTAGTTTGAAGGAGTTTATAATCACACTCATCAAATTCATCCTCAAGTTTAGGCACACTAATATGGTCTACTACCTTGGTAGGAATTTTAGGACCTTTAGTGATAATGAGCCACAAAGCATAATTGGTAGCTTGAAGATACAAAGTCATTTTTTCTTTCCAATGAATGTAATTACTACAGATTGTTAAATCCAAACAAGAGCCCCAGGCTCTGATACCAACTGTTACCCGAAAGACAATCTAAGAGGGGGGTGAATTAAGTTTTTACAAATAAAAATAATAATACCCTAATAAAAATTATGACTAGCACAATAGATAAATATAGTTAATGAAGTAAAAATAATTAAAACAAGTGTTCTAACAACTATGTCAGTTAATGATTTTAGCACAGTGAAAATATGAAATATAGCTATGGGAATTTAAATAAAATAAAGAGATAAGGGAGAGAGAGGCAAACAAATTTATAGTGATTCGGCTTCAACTCGGCCTACGTCCACTCCTCAAGCTTCACTTGAGATTTTCTACTATACTCTAGCTTCACAGAGTGCTAGCAACCTTTTCACAGATGAAGCAATCCTCCACAAATTTTACACAGACTTTCTAAGTTAAGAACACTGAATGTACTACACTCTTACAAGGTTGAAAAGAATGTGTTTTTGCTTTCACAGAAAGCTACAAGAATTATCTCTCAAAGATAGATATAAAAATGAAGCTCCGATTTTTTTGTAAACTTTACACAGGAAAGATAGGCTTAAAGCTATACGTCTCCGCGTATAATTTCTGAAAGAGGATGTAAACAAAAATTGAAGAACACTTCTCAGAGAATTTTTCAGAGAATAGATGTGAGTAATTATAGATCAAAGAATATTTTTTGGTTTTTTTGTTTTCTTGTTTACATTAGAGGCTTTAGCATATATAATGAAACTTATAGCCGTTTATAGCCGTTGTATTCGTTTGAATTTATAGCCGTTTATAGCCGTTATATTCATTTGAATTTATAGCCATTTATAGCCGTTGTATTCATTTGAATATCTTCCACTCCATCATTACTAATTTGAATATCTTTTACTCCATCATTACTAATTTGAATATCTTTCACTTGAACCTTTTGGCCTGCTGTTGTGCTGGGCTATTTGAACCTCTGATTTAATCAAATATTAAATACATTCTAACAACATTTAGAATAAAAGTTTTAAGTAAGAAATAATGGGGCAAAATAAATTTTGATTCTATTTTTCTCTTTCAAATAAATTAAAACATAATTAAATAAATCATCAAAATAGATGCTAATTCTATTTTTCTCTTTCAAATAAATCATCAAAATAAATTTTGATTCTATTTTTCTCTTTCAAATAAATCATCAAAATAAATTTTGATTTTATTTTTCTCTTCCAAATAAATTAAAACATAATTAAATAAATCATCAAAATAAATAAGTCTAACAGATCATATACAAAGCATTACAGATCATACTTGTCAATTCCATAAAGGAACCTCCGGTACTGGGAACGAATAACTTGTCAGTTCCATAAAAGAACCTCCAGTATTGGGAACGGATAACTTGTTAGTTCCATGAAGGAACCTCCAGTACTGGGAACAGATAACTTGTCAATTCCATGAAGGAACCTCCAGTTCTGGGAATGGATAACTTGTCAGTTCCATGAAGGAACCTCCAGTTCTGGGAACGGATAACTTGTCAGTTCCATGAAGTAACTTGTCAGTTCCATGAAGGAACCTCCAGTTCTGGGAATGGATAACTTGTCAGTTCCATAAAGGAACCTCCAGTTCTAGGAACGGATAACTTGTCAGTTCCATGAAGGAACCTTCAGTACTGGGAATGGATAACTCTTCAATTCCATGAAGGAACCTCCAGTATTGGCAATGGATAACTTGTCAGTTCCATGAAAGAACCTCTAGTACCGAGAACAAATAACATACTTGAACCACGGAATTGTTGCCACGGGTACTTGTCAAAAACTAGACAATCATTCATTGTGCAAAACATAGCATTTCATAAAGCAGGTCTTATTCCATATACAAAAAATAAATAAGCTGAACATAGCTTTACTACGTTATTACTCACAAATTATTGCGCAGATAACTTTGATAGCAGCCAATGGATCAACAGTCCACAGCGCGTGACCTACACAAACATTGAACAGATACGTATTGAATTACACACCTGGAATCATTAACTTAATCCTTTCTTATCTTGGTGTGTTTCTACCTCTTATCCTCATTATTATGTCTTAATCTTGGCCTAGGAATGCCTAGGATGCAATGAGGATGCTAAATTGTACTTGGAAACATTTAACAAAAATTGCTAAAAACAGGGGTTCCGCTCAAGCGGGCATGCAAAATATGAGTGGTCGCTTGAGCGCAACTTCTGCAAGTCGAGCAGTCTGTAAACTTCTGAAAAAGTACTGGTTATGTGATTTTCATACTTGATGGTCGCTCGAGCGTGAGACTCAAGTCCTCGCTCGAGTGCAACTCTTGTCGCTCGAGCGATCTGCAAACACATGTGAACTTTTGGGAGCATGCATTTTACGTTTGATCCAACTTTTGGTCGCTCGAGCGGAGATGCAAAAACAAAGGTGGCTGCTCGAGAGCAAGATCTATCGCTCGAGAGGAGAGGTTGAATTCTAAAATTTCTAAATTCATCTCCAAGCTTCCAAACTCAAATCAAATACTTCAAAACTCATCCTTTTGGGCCAAACACATGAGGAATCATATGTGAACTTGGAAAACATTGGCAATTCTAAATCATTTCACAAAATCAAGCCCCAAAAGCTTGCCAATTGTGTAAAACAAAACTCAACTCTTTGAAAACATAACATGCATGCTTTATCTTGACTTCAAAGCTTCCAAACATGATCAATTGATATGAAATGGTATTAATCAAGATGAATTCTCAAAATAAAGGTAAGATGGTGTAGACGTCCCCGAACGCATCCCGGGGAGGGTGCGACTCCCCCCCGTTCTGGTTCGATATTGGGTCACTACAGTTCGAAGGACTCAAATGTCACGGTTCTAAATCTTGAACCAAAGAGTCCAAATCCGGCAAATCGTTTTGAAAATAGATTTTTTGAAAGAAGTGCCAAACATGGACTGCTTTGCCAGATACAGAGTCGCCACCTAAATATTTTATTTTTGGGAAATTTAGGAAACCCTGACTCGGTGCCAAAGGCCACGTGTCCGTCATCACCAAAGTTGCCTCGGCTCGGGAACTTGGGTACGATTGGGGAAGGTCGCTTCGTGAGCACCCCCGCTCCCCTGGTCAAAGACCGGCCTCTACTAACCATGATATCTTATTTTGAAAACATTGTATGTTCTTATTCCGGTTATTAGCCTAGGTTACTATGTGATGCGCACAACATACAAGTATAGACTGAGTCGCCTGAATTGGAACAAAACATTTCATGTTTGTTTTTGAAAGATAGTTTGCTACCCGCAGGTAGGCTTAAAATGCAGATTTTGCCACCCTCAGGTAGGCTTAGAAAACAGGGTTTTGCCACTATCTAGTGGGCTTAAAACAAACATTTGATGAATTGTCCCAATTCAAGTAACCCAACCTTCACCCACAGGCATTCAGGCAGGTATATCACATAAGCAGTTAGCCTTATGGTAAGCATGCTATTCATGGCAGTCACTCACACGCATGCAAGGATGCTAAAGCATAACAACTCACCGAGTACTCCCAGCCAAAACAGAAACTACATTAGAAATCATGCATGATCCTAAGTATACTGAAATGCCTAATGCAACACATGCAAAAATGCAAACTATAGCAGGCTCAGCTATTCTAAACATGGCATATGAGGTGCAACAGCTATCAAGTATTCAACTTGGAATTGAAATACAGATGCAGTTAGTATGATGCGCCGAGCCCGGTGCATGCAAAACAGATGAATGATGCAAACATGCTGTCATACTGTATGCTAATTGAAATATGCCCTAATCTAACCATCATAAGCTGGATAAATAAAAGGGAAGAAAGATGTGGGGTTGGAAGACATACATCACACTCACCCACACTTATTACAATATTGCCCTCGCGCAGAGGGTCCGAAAGAATATACAGTCCCGAATAAAAGAATAATACAGTCCAAATATTACAGTCCGAATAATATACAAATCCCTAATTAATTAACAAATTAACTAAGAAAAATAAAACTGGCATGCAAGCCAGGGACTGCCTTGATTCTGCTCCGGATGATGGAATGATGCATGTTTGGGCTGATTTGCGCGAAAATCCACGGCGATGCCCCGATTAGCCTCTGTTTTGCAATGTTTCTTGAAAAGCGCGCCAAGCCTCGGAAGATTGCTAATTCTTCATTTTGCTGCAACAGAGAGCAGGAAAGGGGCATAGCAATGTATTTCACAGATATATGTATGCCTCGATCCTCGTGTCACCAATCACGCATATCGATGCATGATGGCAGAGGAGCCGAATTGCACAACTCAATATAGGATGAATGCATATGAATGCTACAATAAAACCTAACTCCATCACGGATAATCCGGAGTGTCGGTGACTTGGGAATTGAGACACGTTCCGTCACTCGGAGTACGAAACACGCCTCGTTTCCCGTGCCCGGGCTAACTCCTATCCCGAACACGATGCAATATGCATGATATGCATGAAATGCAGCTAATATGCAATCCTAACATACACAATGTCATGGAATGGTATACACGCTATACAAGGTAATACACAACCGGGCATACACAATGCTATGGATGAAATGGCATACGCAATGCAATAATGGGCTTACACCAACATGAGAGAGCCTCAGCCACACTCACATAGGAGGCCATTAGATGAAAACAAGACACCTCGAAATGCGTGCACACGTGCACGCAAACCGAGAACGGACCCTCAGGCACCGAAATGCCACTCTAATGAGACATGGCAAAGACACGGAATATGACATGCAAACATGCAAAAATCAGTAGCAAAATGAGGGGCGAAACAGCCCCGAAACCCGGCGAAATGAAACCCGATGCAAGGAATCTCTCCGAAATGCGAAATTAGGCACCCGAAATGACTTGTAGCTATACAATACATGCATAATTTGAACATGACATGAAAATACAGAAGCAAGGAAGCCCCGAGACAAGCATTTTTACAGTTCAAAACAAGGCAAAACAGCAATCACAAGTAGGGCAAAAATGGCATACAAAAATGGCTCCGCAAGGGAGGCACTGAAGCAAGTGATAGATGCAAAGCCCAAAAGGCAAAAGACCCTTCTACAAAACTGAAGAGGGCCTAAAAATATGAACATTTACAGTAGATGACAAGCCTCAAATCAATATACAAACATGCTCAAAATGCAATGCAAGAAATAGGCCAACAAGAGGCTATAACATGAGGTATACAAAGAATTCACCAAACAACCAAAGACCCTCAATAAGATATTCCGAGAAGGTCAAAAATATGACCACTTTCAGTTCTGATCATGGCCTAAAAACAAAGGCAAGGTAAGCTCACAAAGCATGCAAAAATGGGGGCCAAAGAGGGGTATAATGGTAAGTGCTACATGGAGGCCCCCAACAGTGTTGAGCCCTTCTACAATGTTGTAGAGGGACTCAAAATAAGCCTAACCACAGTTTACATAATGCTCAAAAACAGATCACAAATAGGCTAGAAATACCATGCAAAATAATGGCATACAAGAGGGTATTGAAGTAAGTACCAAATGGGGGGCTCAAACAGGGTTGAGCCCTTGAACAAACATGAAGAACGGCTCAAAAGAATGACCCTTTCAGTTAGGGTCGGAGCCCAAAACAGTAAGAAAATAGGCTAGAAGAATGGTGCAAGAAAGTGCTACAAAAGAGGGAGATTGGCACTTACCCTTGAAGACCACTTCTTTGCTACCCCTTGGACCAAGGAATGTTGCTTCCTAGCTACTAGAAAGCTCCCCAAGCTGCTGGAAATGGAGTGGTGGTGGTGATGCTTGGTAGTGATGAAGAAATGGAGCTAAAACTTGAGAAAATGAGAGAGAAATGGAGAGATATGTATCTATGAGCTTAAGAGCAATCTTCCAAAACCTTGAGGGAGAGTTAGGGCTGCTGTGTGTATCCAAGGATGGATGAGAAAAGGGAGGGAAAGTGTGTAGAGCCTTGGGATTAAGTTCCCCTCTCTACAAAAGTCCCCCGAAATCAGATATTTTGGGGGAAACAGCTATACAGCTGTAAAGCACACATCCCAAGAATCATGGCCGGCATGCTATTTTTGTTGCAGGTGGCCGGCTGGCCACCCCCTATGGCCGGCCGGCCAAGGGGCAAAATGGTCCAAAACAATTTCTGGCCGGCCACCAGATATTGGTGTCCTCCTAGGTCTCTTCAACACAACCCTGTGGTTCAAAATTGGCAACTCTAAAACAGGAGAGAGAATAGGCCACTTTTAGGAGGGGTTCAAAAGGTTCAATTTGAATTACTGGCCGGCCATAGACTTTTAGGGTCCTCCCATGTGTGTACAACACAAATATGTGGTTTGGGGTTGAAGAAAATGGCCCTAGGGTGGTCAACATTGGCTCGGAAGTGAGAAAAACGGGCGTCGGAGGGCGCCGGAGGAATATAACTGGTTGCTGAGACAATTGATGGCCTCCCACCCTTCAATGACCTTCCTGGTGATAAAACAGAGGTACCTGCCAAAAATGAACGAAAACCGATGCAAAACGAATGCTCGGGGGCCAAAACACGCAGTTCGGGGTCCCGAAAATAGGCCGTTAAGCAACGAAAGTGGCATTCGGCCACGAAGTGGGTCTCTCAGACCTCAGTGTCCCTCGAAAGGGAGTAAATGAGATGCATGCCAAAAACCGGAGCAGTCGGAGATGGTTAGGCGGTCCCGAACCGAGGCACACGGCCTGACGGCTCCGAAAACCGGGAACCGGGCTCCGAAATGGGCAAAATGGCCTACGGCCACGAAATGTAGCCCACGGCCACTGAGAGATGGTCTACGGGACCTCTCCCTCACCTCAAGAAGAAAAACAGAGAAAACGGAGCCTGGCTCGCAAACCGAGACAAGGTACAAAAGAGGGTTTGGGAGTCCGGAGGCAGGGCTCACGGCCGCGACTCTGAGACTTCTGAACGAGCACGATATGCAACACCACCGAGCGCTCAACCGGTGACGTCTGAGTCTCAAGGTCGGTCAAAAATGGGGTGTCTACAGTTGCCCCTCTTTGACAGAACTCGGAAGTCACAAGTGACGGGAGTGAATGTCAAAGCCCAGAGACGACCCATTTTTGACAAGGCCGAAGACTTAGACAATCATACAAGATGCACAGAGATATGTGCCCGTAGGCGTGCTCGCAGGCAAGGGGGCAAAATGCGAAACGATATGCACAGAGCCAGATGTAACTCAATGATCATGCAAATGCAGCAAGCTGTAATGAAGCAAGTATTCGCAAATAGATGCAACAGTTTTAAGCAAGAATGCAAAGCAATAACTACATTTCATGCAGTTGGGAATGCGGAGAATTATTCAATTCTCGTCGCGTCTCACACGGAGAAGATACGATACCTGCGCGATTCGTCTGGTCGCATCAGCCTCAAATGAACCGTACATACAATATCGTGCCTGCAAAAAAGAGAAATTCAACAAGAACAATATGCTAACAACATATATTCAATGGGATTCCTGTGATTCCGAAAGTTTGACACACGTAGTGCCGGCGAGTGAATGCATCGCAATGCGAGAAGGGAACGTGCGTGACAACGCATGCTCAAGCACAGAGGTATGGTATGCCAAGAAATCATGCATGACAATGCAAGATGCTCATGAGAATGCAAGTTAAGTGCACAACAATGCAAAACGAGCATAAATCAGGGCGCCCGTTTGTTGCGAAACAACGAGCAGGGAAACGCGCATTTCGGCGGAGGCGACTTGACTGCGACCTCTGGTTCACCTCTCGGAGAGGTTACAATATGTTCAAAAAGAATACACTCTGATTCCGGTGAATGATGACGAGACATATGTCAGAAATTGCAGCTGAAGTTCCGGCGGAGCAATTTCGCGCCAGAAAGTGCACTTTTCTTAAACTTTTTCAGGTCCCGGGAACTCCGATCTTCCTCAAAATTTGCAGAGAGCTGGGTGAGCATGTGGGGGACATGGCCGGCCAGCTGGTTGCCCAAGGGGAGGCCACCGGCCAGCTTCCAAAAAGCAAATGGCCGGCCAGCTAGGAAAGGTGGCCGGCTGGCCACCTGCCCAAAACAGGGGGCACTTTGGTCTTTTCGCCTCATTTTCTTTATATTCTCTCATCCATTCACTTTGAGCTCACACCCACAGCTACGAAAACTTCTCCTCTTGCCTCCCAAACCATTTTTTCCTTCAGATCTGCACTTTATACGCGCTTTTCAGCCTCCCACGCAAGTTGTTTTCGCGAAAACATTCGATTTTAAGCACTTTGGACCGATTAAATTTTGATTTCGGGGCTTCTTTTCTCATTTTCACCACTTGAGGTAAGTTTGTCTCAATATTTGGAAGATTTTCTCGGGAGTTGACTTTTGTTGACTTTTTCATTTCCCGAGAGTTGACTTTTGTTGACTTTTTCCAATTTTGGCTCATTTTTGCTCATTTTTCGCTCCTTTACAGATTTTTCGAAATGGCGGGTAATTTCCCTCATGGTGGAGGCCCTCCGGATGCCGGGGATGATTTTGATGCCATGTCGCTACCCCCGAGGGTCCGACCTTTTATTCCCGAGAGATACGCCCCGTCGGTACACATTCTTCCGCGGGCCATTTTTCGTCATTTTACTGACTTCAATGATCGGGCACCCGGAGATCTACTTCTACGAGAGCTAGAGCATCACCTCTCTTACGAGGCACGAGAGGTATTTTACGTCATTTTCTGTATTTTTCGTGCATTTCATACCTTCGCCATGCTTGAACACACAGTTTAGCTTATGACATAGTACTTTGCTTGCGTTCTGAACATGTGGCTTAAACACCTGAACTTCTGAACACTAGGCTCATTGATTGATTGTGAACGCACGGTACACACTAGTTAAGAATTGAACACACGGCTCAAACACTGATTTGTCGAACACACAGCCTGAATTTGAAGGTGAACACACGGCACACACTGACTAAGAGTAGAACACACAGTCCCAAACTCTGATTTTCTGAACACACAGTCCAAGTTGATGGTGAACACACAGCCCACACTGACTGAGAGTAGAACACGCAGTCCCAAACTCTGATTTTCTGAACACACAGTTCAAGTTGATGGTGAACACACAGCCCACACTGACTGAGAGTAGAACACACAGTCCCAAGTTGATGGTGAACACACAGCCCACACTGATTGAGAGTAGAACACGTAGTCCCAAGTTGATGGTGAACACACAGCCCACACTGATTAAGAGTAGCACACGCAGCCCTAACTCAAATTTTCTGAACACGCAGCCCAAGTTGATGGTGAACACACAGCCCACACTGATTGAGAGTGGAACACGCAGCCCTAACTCAAATTTTCTGAACACGCAGCCCAAGTTGATGGTGAACACACAGCCCACACTGATTGAGAGTAGAACACGCAGCCCTAACTCTGATTTTCTGAACACGCAGCCCAAGTTGATGGTGAACACACAGCCCACACTAATTGAGAGTAGAACACGCAGCCCTAACTCAAATTTTCTGAACACGCAGCCCAAGTTGATGGTGAACACACAGCCCACACTGATTGAGAGTAGAACACGCAGTCCCAAACTCTGATTTTCTGAACACACAGCTCAAGTTGATGGTGAACACACAGCCCACACTGATTGAGAGTAGAACACGCAGTCCCAAACTCTGATTTTCTGAACACACAGCTCAAATTGATGGTGAACACACAGCCCACACTGATTGAGAGTACAACACGCAGTCCCAAAGTCTGATTTTTTGAACACACAGCTCAAGTTGATGGTGAACACACGGCCCACACTGATTGAGAGTAGAACACGCAGTCCCAAACTCTGATTTTCTGAACACGCAGTCCAAGTTGATGGTGAACACACAGCCCACACTGATTGAGAGTAGAACACGCAGTCCCAAACTCTGATTTTCTGAACACACAGTCCAAGTTGAAGTGAACACGCAGCCCACTGACTTTGAAATTTGAACACGCAGCCCAAATAATGAATTTCTGAACACGCAGCCCAGATTGAAGTGAACACGCAGCCCACTGAACACAGCTCATTCATTTCATTTGCACACAGCTCATTCATTTCATTTGCACATGCATTCATTCGATTCTGACACATGCATTCATTCTGAATGCAGGTTGGCTCTCGTACCGTGCGAGGATATGGCTCCACTGCTGCGAGAGAGTGGTACACTGAGCTTCCGGAGGCTGTCCGGGATTTAGTTGATTTAGCAGGGTTCGGGGCCTTCTACGTAGGGTTATCACATTGTCCTGCCAGTAGGACACTGTTAGCCGCTTTGGTGGAGAGATGGTGGGACACCACCAATTCCTTCCACTTTTTTGCCACCGGGGATCTGACCATGACCCCGCTAGATTTTGCTGTACTTACCGGCCTAGACATAGGAGGTTGGCCCATTCCTTACGATGAGGATATGGGCGAGTGGGAGGCCGCTTGGGTACATTTGTTGGGGGCCCGCCCGCCTGTGGACAGAGCTTCTGGGAGAGTCCGGTACACTTGGTTCTCTTCCCGTTTTCGGAGGCCGGAGATGGAGCCCGAGTCTCCTGAGGAGGCTGAGCAGTATGCCCGTGGTTTCCTTATGTTCCTCTTTGGCACCACTCTGTTTGCTGATAGGGGGAACACTGTCAGGTTGTATCTTTTGAGTGCCCTAGTGGACCTATCACAGGTCAGTCGGTACGACTGGGGTGGCGCCGGCCTGGCTACCCTCTACTGCTACATGAGTGCTACCTCCCGCGGGCAGGGAGACTTACTCGGTGGCTATTGGAGAGCCTGGGAGGTATGTTCTGTCCTCTTAATTTACATTTCTGCTCCTCATTACTTGTTCATTGCACACACGGCGCACTTTACATCCTGTATTTTGCACTCAGCATTTTGTATTCACATTCTGTACTGTTTTCCACAGTTATGGGTCTATGTATATTTTCCAACGTTAGCCCCGGAGAGATGGAGGTGGCAGGGCCCCTCATGACCCCGTATTCCTTGGTATTCGAGGGCCAGCACCGACCGAGACCTCGAGAGACTCTCTTCTATCTGCGGCAGTATTTTGACACTGTGCGGACGACAGAGGTATTTCAGAACTCTCAGTTCCTTTCCGTTTCCATCTTTGATTTGCCCTGTATATCCCCGATTTCTGATTGGTTTATGCACTGGTTATCCGCAGATTACGTGGCAGCCCTGGGCGATCTTGGGCGATGGTCTCCGATTTCAGTATGCCGGAGGATCAGGCACCTCCCAGTACAGGATCCTGCTCGAGGGACCGGTTGGTAAAGCATGGTTCCTGGGGGAACGCTTTCTGCGTCAGGTGTGGGGATACATTTCTCAGGACCCTCCTGTAGCACCTCCAGCCACTATGCGGACCGCTGATAGACTCTCTACCCAGGAGGTCGTTAGTGCTATGCTAGGCACTGATACTTTGCTACATCTTACAGAGGGAGACTACGCCACTTATCGTCACACATATCTGATGCCTCCCTTGACAGGAGTGCGCGCTCCGCCACTGAGGTCTGCTGATGTACCATCTTTGAGTCGGGCTCGTGCTACGGATATCCCCTCCTCCAGCAGGGCTGGTACGTCTCGAGGTGGGGGCGGGTCGATTCCCCCGATCCCTCTGACTCTTCATCATCCTGGGTGGCCAGATATGCCGACCGAGTTGACAAGCTGGCGATTTGGGACTCCTTACCAGGTCTCGCTAGAGCCCCCTCTTCCTGACCATAGATATGTCAGAGACCCTGATTCACCACCGGTATGTTTTATAGCTTTGATTTATCAGTCGGATATTTGGACATCCATTCCTTTACTGATAGTTTTGCATTTGTACTTGTAGCCTCCGGTTGAGTATATGGATGAGAGGCTTGGGATGCTGGCCACATTCGAGGGCATGATCCTACGGAGGGAGGCACAGCTGGCCATTATGGGTGTACAGGTACTGTTCATCTTTCTGCATTTATCATACTTCTGACGACACGCTGGTTTTGAACATTCTACTGCATTGATAGGTTGTTTGTGTAGAGCACATCTGACACACACCCCATTCTCATACTGTACTTGCATCTGATTCTCATATTTGAACTGATGTATTGAACTCTTCACTTTCAGATGCCTCCTGTATATGCTCCGCCGCAGGCCGGGCCACCCGGGCCTTCTCAGAGAGGTCGAGGTGCTGGGCCATCTGGGCCTTTTCGAGGAGCTGGGCCATCCAGGCCTTCTCAGGGAGGTCGAGGTGCTGGGCCATCTAGGCCTTTTCGAGGAGCTCAGGGAGCGGGGTCGTCTCGCAGACGTAGGGCACATGTTATAGGGGCAGAGCCTGATGATGAGGAGGAGGAGGAGGAGGCAGATCGTGAGTCAGAGACATCTGCTGAGGAGGGGGGCTCCTGCCTTGGTTCCGGGAGTGGAGGCGAGGCTGAGGGGGATCCTGAGGATGACAGCTCCGACCCGGATGGTGATGATGGTGCAGAGGTTGTCCCGCAGAAGAGGATGAGGGAGCCTCCTCATTCCCGCTCCCGAGGGCATTGATGTTGTTTCCTGCTTTATTTTACTTTTTGCTAGTAGTTTATAGCACTTTGCATTTTGTTAGGCAGTTTTATTTTCTGTAAAACTTGTACCTTTGTTTTGTTGTAAAACATGATGGCATGAAACAGCTTTTGAAAATGTGTTTGTATTTGAAATTCTCAGCATCGCATCGCATCATTTTGCACAAAAATGGAATTGAATGGAAATGTGCCTTGTGTATTTACCGGGTCAGGTAATGAACCGACGCAACAAACTAAACAAATCGACTCACTAAGAAATAACAGAATCTCAGCAAGTTTACAACTCGATAAGCAAAATACAACAATGTTAACGACTCGATAAACAAGACTTAACAAAATTGCGTAAACAAAGAGTAACGACTCAAAACACAAAATGCGACAGCGCGACAAAACTTACAACTCGACAAAACTTACAACTCGATAAACAAAACGACAACTCGATAAGCAAAATACAACACAGCGTACTTCGGACGATCTGGGTGCTGGGACGCATCCGAAACTGAGAAAAATGAAGGCCTCCAACGTTCCCGATGCGTGAAAGTGCCTCAAACTTCCTTCCGGAGGGCAAAACAGGACCAATGCATGGCCGGCCACATTTTGCATCTGGGGACTGAAAGGTGCCCGGCCGGCCAGTTTTTGAAACAAAGATGGCCGGCCTGCTAGAATAGGTGGCCGGCCGGCCACCTTTCCTGCAACTCCTAGAATTCTGACACTTGTCCTCGAATAGTGTTTTAACCCCCCTATAAAGCTCCAACTTTGGAACTCATTCATTTCATCACTGCTTTGCACAAAAATGGAGGCATTTCTCGCAGAAAATCTCACATCTTGGATCTCTTCTTTAGACGGCTTGGAAAAGTTGAACTTCCGGGTTTCGGCTTGAATGCACTATTCACGCTGGGCCGGACTCCACTGCACCTTCTTTTCCTCCATGCGGCGACGAGATTTTGGAACCCGGTGACGCACGTTTTCAGCTTCGGAGGGCAAGAGGTATGTCCCACTTTTGAAGATTTTCAAGTTTTGATGGAGTCTAAACATTCCAGAAGAGATCTTGCCTCAGTCTCGTTTCGGCCACGCCCAAGCTTTAGGGCGGATATGCGGTCTCAACGCGCATGATGCTCGATCCCTGATTTGTAACGGGATGTTGGATATCCGAGCCTGATTTACCGATTCTCCGATGCTGGTGACCGCGGTGACCATTATCGGCAAGGTTTTCGACAACATGCCCTCTGCTTGTGCATGCTATCTCATTTTCTGTTTGTCTTGGGCTCCGGGGGAGCTAACATCCGTTTGATTGAAGTCGCTCAAGGCTTGAGGGAAGGAAAGAGCTGTATCGCCATGACATTGGCTGAGACACTGCTGGGTTTGGATGCCTTCTACCGCTAGGAGACAACCAGGTTTGCGGGGAGTCCACTACTGCTGCAGGTAATGTTTCCCACCCAAGCTCGCATATGTATTTGCTCACATTGCTCGGCTCTCAGGCTCGGTTTTTCTCACAAAACCCTCATCTTACTTTTCTCTCATCGCACATCTCTCTATTCTTTATTCTCTCATTTTTCATCCCTCCCCAGACATGGTTGATGGATAAATTGCAAGTTGTGGACTCTTGCCCTGCTTACTCAGCCCGCGGCTACTTCTTTCGACAACGCCTGGTTGACGCCCTTGATGAGGGATGGTGGTTTGAATGGATGTGCAACTTGTCAGCTGAACGCATTGCTTGGCGCTGTCCTTGGCTTAACCTTCCGGCGATGAGCTATAGCATGTTCCAGGATACTGGGATCCGGTTGATTGGCCTGACCCATTGTGTATTCTATTTCCCATTCCGCATTCTGCGCTAGTTCGGCCATGATCAGGACTTGCCCTCCGGAGGGGATAGAGTATCCGGTCGCCTTCCCGATCCGAGGTGCACACCTTGCCCGACATACTACGGCTTGGAGGACTAGAGAGCTCTTGCCCCCCGCCCCTATTTTCAGTTGCACTTTGTCTGATGAGTGCTGGGATTGGCTCAATGAGGAGGCACAGATTGGGCCTAGGTCGGCATCGGAGGACTTCGACTAGCTCTGGGAGGGGGCGCAGGGACACCTGACTTGACTATGCCCCAAATTTATTGCTTTATTAGTACTTTCAAGTTTTCATTATGAGTGTAATAAAAAGCAACTTCAATTGTATGCAAGAGCAAGAGAACTCTGTTTTGAAATCAATGAAATTGAAGGTTATGGTACTGAAAATTCTCCGCTTTGGTCCAAAAATGGTCTTAGTTGTAAAAACATTAATTTGAGTAAAGTCAACTTTTATTAAAACTTTTCAAAACTATTTTCGATATGGATCAGAACTGGACACGCCTGAGATCTGTCACTGAGATGCACAACCCCGGATCCTAGCAACTGGAAAGTTGCCCCTAGTCTGAACGGTACCACAGCACCTCCTGGCAACGGAAAGTTGCCCCTAGTCTGAATAGCACTGCACCGGAGATTACGATGAATGCTGATGGACAGGGATGCCTGAGATGATCAAAATGGACAAAGTTGATCGGGGAAAATGTTATGGCTGAACTTCAGGATGAAGTTGCCTACGTATCCCAAAGATGGGAATCAAGCCTTACGTAGTTCAGGCTTAGGTTCGCTCGGGTATTTTTACTCTCCTTTTGCGCTCTAACTTTTGCCAAGGCCGCCCTTTGCGAGTTTTCAACCTTGCGAGCTCAGTTTTTATAATTTCAAATTTTTTGTGCTCTGAGTTTTGCCTAGGTCGCCCTTTCGGGTTTTCGGCCTAGCGAGCCTCTCAAGGATAGTATTTCTTCAACTTGTCCATGTTGATCGGTTGTGAAAAACTCTAAGCCATCCAGATCCATCAGAACCACAGCTCCACCTGACCAGATAGACTTAATGATGTAGGGACCAGTCCAATTAGGTCTGAACTTGCCCCTAGGGTCGTGGATGGGAGCTCGGTTGTCCTTGAGTACCAAATCTCCTTCCTTTAAATTCCTGGACTTAACCTTCTTGTTGAAAGCCCGCGCAATTCTGCGTTGATAACCTTGAATGTGGTACAGTGCTTTCAGTCTTCTCTCATCGAAGAGCATGAGTTCCTCAAATCTGCTCTGCTGCCAATCCGCTTCGGCTATCTGGCACTCAGCCAATACTCGCAATGACGGAACCTCAATCTCAATAGGTAGAACGGCCTCCATCCCATAAACCAATGAATACGGAGTCACCCCAGTAGAAGTTCTGATTGAAGTCCGGTAGCCCCACAGAGCAAACGGCAGCTTATCTGGCCAGTCCCGGTAGGTTTCCACCATCTTCTGTAATATATGCTTGACATTCTTGTTGGCGGCCTCGACCGCTCCATTGGTCTGCGGCCGGTATGTAGATGACTTATGAAAAGCCACGTTGTATTTCTCCAACAAGTCTATCACTTCCTTCTTGAAGTGGGAACCGTTATCTGAAATTATCTCATTTGGGACCCCGTAGCGACAGATGATGTTATTTCTGATAAACTTTGCAACGTGCGAAGCCTTCAACACTGCGTAAGATTGGGCCTCAACCCACTTTGTAAAATAATCTATCGCAACCAGGATGAACTCATGGCCATTTGACCCCTTTGGCGTAACAGCCCCGATCACATCAATTCCCCACACTGAAAATGGCCACGGGTGAAGTCATATTGTACAGCTTTGTCGGCGGGATGTTCATGCGATTTGCATGAATTTGACACTTGTGGCATCGCCGAACGAAACTGATACAATCCTCCTCCATGGTGGACCAGTAGTACCCCTGTCTGAGGATCTTCCGTGCCAACACTACCCATTCATATGTGCTCCACATTCTCCTCCATGGATGGCTTCCATTAGTCGCTTCGATTCTTCGGCATCAACACACAGTTTATGCATTCCCAGATGACCCCGTTTATACAGTTTACCCCCGCAGATGATGAACTGAACGGCCAATCTTCTTATTACCCTTTTGTCCTTGGCATTTGTCCCCGGTGGATATGCTTCTTTCTCCAAGAAAGTCCAAATGTCGTAATACCAGGGGTGTTCGTCCTGAACCTCATCTATAGCAGCAATCGACTCATAGGCTGGTGCAAACTTCTGGTCGATGATGACTGGACGCATCCGGACTCCCACACGGGATGTCTATCATAGAAGATAGAGTTGCTAAGGAATCTGCGAACCTGTTGTTCTCTCTTAGTAGATGAGTAAAACTTAGCTTCTCAAATCGAGAAATCAGCAAATCCAAGGTCTGGTGATACATCATCATCTTTTCCTCTTTTACTTTCCAGTCTCCTTTCGCTTGAGACACAACAAGGTTCGAATCCCCAATGACGTCCAATCATCTTGCCCCTAGTTCTAGGGTTGCTTCTAGGCCAGCAATGCACGCCTCATATTCTACTTCGTTGTTCGAGACTTTGAATCGGAGTTTGAAGGCTAGAGGGATACGGGAATTATCGGGTGCTATTAGCAACACTCCTATCCCATACCCATGTTGATTTGACGCTCGTCAAAGTACATCGTCCAAGTTTCGTCGTCGATATGCAAAATTGCTTCATCTAGGAACAAGTATTCAACTGCTTCATCCCCCTCAACCGGATGGTCGGCAAGGAACTCTGCTACTGCTCTTCCTTTGACTGACTTGCGTGTGACATACTTCAAATCAAATTCGGAAAGCAACAGCAACAACGAGCTAGCCTACCCGTAAGCGGTGGTTTCTCGAAAAGAAATTTGATGGGATCGAGACGTGAAACCAACATTACGGAGTGAGCTAACAAGTAGTGCCGCAGCTTCCTGGTAGCCCATACCAAAGCTAAGCAAGCCTTCTCCAGCGGTGTGTACCGAGTCTCATACTCTAGCATCTTCTTGCTCAGATAGTAGATGGCTCTCTCCACCCTGTCTTCAGACTCTTGTGCGAGTATACAGCCCATTGTGGTCTCAGTCACTGATAGGTACAAAATCAACGGTTTCCCTGGTTCTGGTGGTGATAAAATGGGCGGGTTCTGTAGATATTCTTTGATCTGTTCAAACGCTGCTTGACATCGGCCGTCCCATTGAAATTTCTTGCCTTTCTTCAGAAGGCCAAAAAGTGGTTCACAAGTCAAGGTTAATTTTGAGATAAACCGTCTTATGAATTGCACTTTACCCAGAAAGCCTCTCACCTCCTTTTCAGTCCTTGGTGGGGGCATTTCTAGGATGGCTTTGATTTTGGAAGGGTCAACTTCGATGCCCCTTTGTGTAATCAGAAACCCCAGCATTTTTCCCGCTGTAACACCAAATGTACACTTTTGAGGGTTCAGCTGCAACCGGAATTCCCTGATCCTTTGAAAAAACTTATGCAAGGCGGTGTAGTGGCCCTCTCTTTCTCTGGACTTGACAATCATGTCGTCCACGTACACCTCAACCTCTTTGTGGATCATATCATGTAATATTGTGGTCGCGGCCCGTTGATAAGTAGCTCCAGCATTCTTCAACCCAAACGGCATGACTCTATAGCAGTATGTCCCCCACGGGGTGGTGAATGCAGTCTTTTCCCTATCTTCTGGTGCCATTACTATCTGGTTGTAGCCTGAGAAACCATCCATAAATGAAAGCAACGCGTGCCCTGCTGTAAAATCCACCAACTCATCAATATGCGGTAAGGGAAAGTCGTCCTTCGGACTAGCTCTGTTCAAATCCCTGAAGTCCACGCATACATGGATCCTGCCATCCTTCTTCGGCACCGGAACAATATTAGCCAACCAAGTCGGATATCCAGATACCAGCAGAAAGCCTGCGTCGATTTGCTTGGTGACCTCTTCCTTAATCTTGAGAGCCCAGTCCGGGCAGATCCTTCTGAGTTTTTGTTTGACAGGTCGGGCCTCGGGGTCAAGGGGGATCCGATGCTATACAATCTCAGGATCGATTCCAGGCATGTCTTCGTAGGACCACGCGAAAACATCTTTGAAATCTTTTAATAAAGCGACTAAGCGCTCGCGTTCCTCCGAAGACAACGTGGACCCGATCTGGACCAGCCGCGGGTCCTCCTCAGTACCAATGTTCACGGTAGTGATTTCGTCCACTAGGGGTTTAACAAATCTCTCCTGCTCTTGCTCAATTAATCGTTGCAAAACCGGAGGAACTTCGTCCTCGTCGTTTACAAAATTTTTGAAAGTCTGAATTAATGCAATAAATTAAAGGCACAGAAAAGTACTCAGAAACCACAGTTGCTTGATTCTCATTAGGCACATCCAAATCGTCCGATTCATTTACAACAGACTCAAATGAAAAGGAAAAAGACGACCTAGACAGGACTGTGGCATCCGGGTTAACATCCCCAGGAGTACCAGACTCAGACTCAGTCGAGCTGGAACCTGATTCCGACTCACAAGACTCGGTGGAATCAGATTTCGGCTCACTACCTAACCCGGTGCTGCTGGACAAAAATCCCTCCTCGTATTGCCAAGTGAGAGAGGGTGCGATAGATGCATCCAAGATAGCTGCTGGTTAGCTCGCGGCCGTTCCATCCCCAATCATGGAAACCTCGGAGTTATCCCCCAAGCACTTATGGTCGATCGGAGGATCAGAGAGTAGACATGCCAGCGCTACCCCCGTTTCAAATTCTGTGCCCTCAGGATCCACTGTCTTGCACTGCTCAACCTCAGTTGATGGGTCCGTCTGCTCTTCGACAACATCCTCCCCGGATAACTGCAGGTCGAAGAAGATCTCAAAACCGGGCACGCGCTTCTTCTCCGCGTTTATCCACGGCTCTGGGAAGCCGCAAAACGGAAAGTCCTCCCCCTCCCGGACGAAGCGTCTGTTCAGGGTACCCTGAATGGGCCTATGCATCAAGTCAAATGGCTTCCCAGCCTGCTTGGCTTTGGCTCTTCCAGCCATTTCTTTTCCTTTCCTCACCCAGTCCTCTTTGGTGGGCAGATAACCCAGTCCAAAGGTATGCGGGTTGTGTGGCACTTCGGCCAATGTTGCGACGCCTTCCTGCCGCTCCTTCCTAATCCCATCCCGGGGATATGTTGTAGCTTGTTCATGAGGTAGACGGATTGAGCACTGACGTACATACCTTCATTCACAGCCATAATGTTTTGCACAACCCGGGCCTCGGCCCGAGTAAATCCTGATATAAACACGTCCTCCATGCCGTGCTCGATTTCTAGGACTGGTGTAGATACCTCCGGAGGGGGATGGATCGATGAATTCCCAAACACAATGGCTACTCCCTTTCCATAGGGGTATTTCACCATCTGATGCAGAGTGGACGAGACGACCTTCACCTGGTGCAACCACGGTCGCCCCAAAAGTAGGTTGAAAGTTGCGGGAACCTCCAAGACATGGAAATCTATTTCGTGTTGTCCAGGTCCAACCTTTGTCTGAATCTTGACGGTCCCCATCACTTCTCTGCTAGTATTATCGTATGCTCTGATCACCTGAGTTGTCGGGATGAAGTCCGCGGGCTTCAACCCGATTGCATACGCTGTTCTGGCTGGGCAGACATTGATAGCAGACCCGGTATCAACGAGTACCACCGGTATCCACTTGTCTCTACATTCCACGGAGATGTAGAGGGGTTTGTTATGATTCACGCCCTCAGGCGGCAGTTCTTTGTCTGAGAAGGTTAAAGCCGGGGAACCTCCTCCCGGAAAAACCAGCCCAACCAGCTGCTCTGGTGTAGTATCGATGGAGAGTTTGGCCTTGTCCATGGCAGATAGGACAGCTTGCCTGTGTACCCGTGAGGCCATAAGCAGTCCCCAAATGGAGATGTCTGCCTGTATCTTCTTTAACTGCCTCAGCACAGCTTCTTCTTCAATCTGTTTCTCCCTCTGTTTCTCGGTTTCTTTGTCGTTACCAGATGCTTCTGGTTGGTCTAGGTGCGGGGGCTTGAAGTACCGCCTGCTTCTGGTCATGTGGTCCACCTCACCGAGGTACCAGGTGTCATCCGGCTGAGCTCCTGCCCAATCTTCGTCTGTGTGGGCAAGACATAAGTCATCGTCTTCCCACCACATTCCGTTAGCATCCAAAAGACACCTGTCTGGTTCTGGCAAATGTGTACTCTCAGTACCTTCATCCCATATGCTCACAGCATTTTCCATTCTTGTGCCCACAGCACTCTCAGCCCCTTCGTGGGCTTTTGCCTTTCTGATTCTCTCGGAATCCCAAAACTTCTCCTGTTCTGTCTGCGTCGCTGCAGTTTGTTGTTCCACTGTCTTTGCATCCACAATGCTTAGGTCCTGAGCAAAATTCTTTGTACCGGCGCTCTCCGGCAATCCATTCTGACTCTCGACCCTTCCGGCCACCATTGATACTTTTGCCCCTGCCGGGCCTTGCTCTGGCTGAAATTCCACAACGTCTGGCTGATCATCCAACCATCCGGTAATTTCTACCGACTCCCCATATTCAAACCAGTTGATCGTTGCATCCCCTGATTCTTGGTCGTTGAAGAACTGGAGGTTGGCAAAGTCCTCTTCCACTGTTGTCAGATCATCCATCCCCTGTTCAAGTCTGTCCCCTTGAATCATGCACAGTTCGGCTTTTTCCGGCAGTCCCACACTCGGCTCAGACTGACCCACTGCTAAGATGTACTCGCTTGGATCATAGGCTCCTTCAGTATAATCCCCAGACTGGTGAATCCCAAGCGCGACAATTCACTTTCCTCTGAAACCTGCCCTATTCCATTTTCAGCAGTCACCACCTTTGGCTTAGATTGGGTTGTGAAGGTGTCCAACATGCACAAGTCAGTGCAGTCAGGAAGGATCACCTCCGGCTTGGGTAGGTGAGAGGGAGTAATATAGATACTAGGATCGTAG